>VZRQ01006258.1:2028170-2080052 GCA_013397975.1 Machaerirhynchus nigripectus
GTATTTGGGATTTATTCTGTCCTTGACATCCTCTTGGACAAAGAACTTTTGATGGCACAGATTGGTTGTTTTCTGCAGAATTGAAAGGTGTCTGACAAATTTCTGGATTTCTGTGAAGTTGTCTTTTAGGGAACGTGCTTCTTGCTTCTCTATGCTCAGTATTGTAGTGGTACGTGGATGGATTTTGATTCTCATTTTTTTCTTCAGACCAGAGGTTTCACACAGGTAGCAGGGTGGGACAGTGTATTTGAGAAGTTCTGAACTAGAGGGAAATGTGTTGGTGTATTCTGTGTCTTGCCAAGTGTTAGCTGAAAGAACGGCTGTTTTGGGAAGGCTTGACAGAACTTACATGCTCTTACTCAGGAATCATCTAAACTGTTCCTATTATTGCAGTTTTTGCAGCTTTCCAGGCACAAACCAGGGAAGCTTATGAAGACCTCAAAGGACAGGATGTAGAATTCTTCCTTTTCCTGCTTTTCCAGGTCAATAACTGTGTTTTCTCTTCCAGAAATGGGAACAAATTGAAAGCAATTCTAAACTGAGGCACGTTGGCAGCAACCTCTGTCTAGACAGCCGAAATGCCAAAAATGGTGGTCTCACTGTTGAGATCTGCAATCCTTCTTTGTCACAGCAGTGGAAATTCACACTTAATCTGCAGCAGTAGAAGGACTTACAAGCAAAATGCTGTTTCAACTGAAAAACATTGGGCAAAGTTTTGATTGAATTACTGATGTATTTCTTAAAACTTTCCATGGAACTTATATACCTCAGTATTCCACCTTTATCTGAAAGTAGAGTGCTGAAGCAGACACCAGGGATCCAGGGGACTTGGAGCACTGCAAAGATGTCACTGAGCATTACTTCACATGAAGAAGGAATTGTGCTGCAGACTTCAACTGTTCCTTTCTGTCTTCAGCTACTACTTGCACAGCAGATAATTAACTCTAGGAACAACTGACGTATTATAAACAAAAGGATCTGAAGAAACATCTGTGGGGAACAGAGTGTGGGAGGGAGGGTGGGAAAAATTACTAGGAGAAGGTCATTTGCAAACTCCATTGGAATAGAAGTCATGGTTTGTCATTTCCAGAACCAGAAGTGTCATTTTGAAGTTTTTTTTTTTTTCTCCTGTGTGTACTTGGTAATTTGAATATGAACTTTTCTATGATGGACTCTAAATATAAATATATGAAAGTATATATATTGTCAGCTCCCAATGATTTGTATCAGTTTTCATCATCCTATAATTATCAACAAAGTGATTGACATATTATAACCAGAAATTGGATTGGAGTGCTAGGAGAGAGAAACTCTGAGGGTGCGGATTTTGTGCTGCTGGGTATGATGTCCGTGCTAACACTGGATGCTTTTGCTTTGCAAACTGGATCTACTTCTTTACACTTCACCCTTGCTGGAGATCATGGAACTCAGGAGGAGAAAGAAAATACCAGAAGAAGTCAATGCATCTGCCCAGATGATTGCTCAGATTGTTTATTCCAACTCGGGAATTCATCACCTGTGCTCTTGATAACGTTAAACCTGTACTTGATATTTGTGTTGATCATTTCTGTAGTACTTTGTCTTTAAAATACTTATTCCTTAATTACAAAATTATATAAACTGCACAGAGCTTTTGTGCAGCCATGTTGGTTTGGCACAGTTTTATTCTGGGCCCTAATGAGAAAAATTTGCCTCAAACTCCCCTTTTGAGCTGTAGAAATAAGTTTGAATTGTAACACCACTGATGACAGCACAAGATCTGAATTCTAATTTGCAAGGATGAGCAGCTATGTAATACCTCTGAATTGCACTTGCTTAATTTATAGACCTACTACTGGGGAATTTTCTTCCATTTTGTTTCTTCAAATGTAGCTTTTGAATGGATTCAGGCTTGACTCTGGGAATCAGCCTGGATACCTGCATAGCCTGTGTGGTTTTAACCATAGAACTTGTGCATTTTGCAGCTTCAGTCCAGCTGATGTCAATTTTATAAAACAATACTGTCAGAGGTAACCCCAACTTTGACCTGTCCTTTCTTATGTTTGCATAGACTATATACTTTTTTATTAAAAGCAAATGCTTCAATGAGCTTTTAAAACGAGAAGGAAAGTAAGTAAGGATTAATAAGTCAGACAGCATTGACAAAAATCAGTGCAGACATGGCATGCCAAGAAGTGGTTTTGGAAAGATGATGGATCTTGGAAAAATACAGGGGTTGATCATAAGGAGATGAAAAACATCTGCTGTACTGTAGTATGCTGGTACAGTCCCCCTCTTTATTTGTCCTGGAGATAGAGTAGTTCCTGATTTTTCATTGTCCCTTGGCTGTACCTATGCATCAGGTGTAGAGATGGTACTCTGGTGGGCAATGTGGCTTTGCTGTGCCAGTCAGTGTGCCCATAGATACCTTGTGTGTCTGAGTTATGACCTGCAGGTACCTGCTTACCTTTTGGGTGGGGCCATTAAATCCAGTTTTACCCATCCATCATCATCTGACTTTTTAAATGAATAATTAATACTTTTTCTCTGCTTATCCGCAATCCACTTTCTCCAAAACTTGCCTGTTTTAAAGGCCAGACAGTGGATAAGCTATTTTCAGCTTTTAGTCTCTCCCTGTAGCCTTTAACCTAGCTGAGAACTTGAAGAACGTTTCATAAACATAGCAATAGATGCCTTCATGTTTTGGAAAACAAATGCTGAAATACGAGCTCAGCAGCAAGCCAGTCGTTTGAGGCTTTGAAAAACAGAATTTAAGAGGAAATTAAAGAACCCAACCACTCAGCTTCAACCATGGAGGTATTTCCTTTTGCAGCTTTGAGCTAATTGAGGGTGGTACTAACTGAAATTGGCAGCTGCAGCTCTGAATATTATCTGCCTCTTATCTCCGAATCAGAATTGTTGCGAAAAAATAATTTTTAAAAATCCATATTCCATCTCCTAAGTCTTTAATGACAACAACATTCATAAAGTAGGAATATGTTTTCAGTAATTCCCCATGGATGCTGTGCATAGGGGTTTTAATATAGGGAGCTGTATGTTGCTTTTCTTGGAGAGAATAGACAAGAAGTGGTATCCTTTTGTTATGTTTACATGACAGTGTGCCAAAGTTACTTACTGTGATTTTAGGGTTTTTAATGCTGAAGAAATTCACCCATTTGAAAGATAAATTAAGAGCCCTTGAAGCAAATTGTGATGGAGTCTCCTGAGAACTTTTCTTACCGTCTTCAGAACAAGAATGGTGATATTGTTTATTTTGCAGATTTTCAAAACATAGTTTGGAAACTGTTTTTTTCAGTTGGTTTGAAAAGTCTGCTGTACAGAGCTTGTACTTGTTCATTTTATAGATGGAAACCATCCTTGAAAATTTGTTTAACTTAAATAAAGAAGAACGCTTTATAGATAAGTGTGTGCTGGTTAATAGAACTGAGTAAAGCCAGTAAAAGGCTGCCTGGAGCCTGTAGATTGGAGTAGTTTTCAAACACTTAGTTTCACTTAGTTGCTTCATAAAGTTCCTGTTCTAAAAGTGTGTATATTTGTATTTAAGAAAAGAGGTTTTGTTTGCATTTAATACTATAATTTTGAGGAAAATGTCTTATTTTAGAAGCTGTGTTATGCTGGGGAGAGGGTTAGTGCTGACTGTATAGTCACCTGAAAATGTATTGTCAAGGCACTCCCCCTCCTGCCCCTTTAGGCCTGGGCTTCTGGAGATTCCCACTGTGCCTCTCCTTGCTCCCAGCAATCCCTGTGCCGGGGCCTGGAGCAGCCACAGCTCCCAACCCCTCGTGTTGTCCCCCTGCTCTGTCTTGTGCAGGAGGGGCATTCAGGTGCCTGTGCTGTGTGAGATGGTAGATTGCAAACACTTCATATTTAAACAAAAAAACCTTTTTTTTTTAATGAAGTTTTTTTAGGGGGCAAACACTCCACTAGTCGAATTTATAAAGTTTGCAAATGAAACTGTACCAAGACAGCTGGAGAGGGATAAAATCCTGCATGGGAAGTGATGGGGAGCTGCAAAAGGAGAATTTTCAATTTTCCTGCTGCTGTAAGAGGAAACGGGGCTGCCAGCAGGGCATGGTCTGGCATCCCCTTGGCAGAGCTGGGCTGCAAGCTGAGTGAGATGGAGATGGGACAGAGCTCCAGAAATCTAATCTGGGATCGGTCCAGCCTCAGAGATGCCACGGCTCAGCTTCTGGGGCACATCATTCTTTCCCACTCCAGGACATACAGGGCTAGGTTCTTTGCTCCTGTTCTAAGAAAAACTCAGCTTTTCAGTCAGCCCCAAGGGCATGATCAGCCAGCAGAACCTGCAGAAACATCTTTCAGAAAGAATGAAACACTTCCACTCTTAATTGTGCTGACAGGAAGAGTTTTGCCTAGCAACCTGTGGGAAAAGAGAAGTCTTGGGTACAAACTTCCTCTATGTAGCAGAAGTCAGTGACTTTCAAAATCTAAATTAAATCAAAGAAATAGGTCTTTAATATTAATTGCTGGCAAAAATAAAAAGGCCTTGTCAAGCTGCAGTAAACAAAAGGAACAGTTTTGCATCTGCAGATTGTATCTGAGAATTCAAATGAGGATTCTCTATCTTAAATGCCCTTTAACACCTGGGAGCTGGCACGTGATACCAAAAGATAATTACAACAGGTTTCTGGCACCAGAAGCTTTTAATCTAATCCAGTGTTAAATGTAGGAGTCTGTTACGTCTCTGCCTCGAGTCTTCCACACTTCCTGTGTGCTGCTCTCAGTTCACTTCGTAGTGTAAGTAGCAGGACTGAATGAACCATCCAGCAAATTTTGCATCACTGCTGACCAGAACTCCCATGTTGTGGTGTTACCTGAGTACATAGATCTGAAAAAAAGTTTCCCATTCATTTTCTGGAAATTCAGGTCATACATATTAGCAGTTTTTTATGCATGGGTTTACTCTGCTTGCTTGTCACTGTGCACAAAATCAGATATCTTTATACTGCTTTTATAAGGGAATATTTAAGCTTTACTCTTTGTGGATTAACAAAAGCATTTTAAATCCTGAATTTTCAAAAAGATGCCTGTCTCTGTGTGGAAAGGAAGCTGAATATTGGGAGAGATTCTAAGGCTGTAACCTGCTTGAGGTAAGGGCTGTTGTCTTGTTTAAAGTGGATACTATAGGATCCTTTCTGGGATGCTACTGCCATAACCTTAGTTATTTTAAGATGTTTCATTTTTGTTCACAAATACCAACATCTACTTTGCCGTACTTAGGTTTATTTTAAACGTAGATGCTTTGTGAATTTACATGGCCTCGAGTGGCACACAGGCATCACCTGTGTCCGCCTTCAAGCCTGAAACACAGTGAATAATTCCACAGCAATAACTTCTTACAGGACGCTCTAGCAAGAGGCTTGTTCCTCTACAGAATCATTTCAAGTGAATGAAGCCACTGAAAAAAACTCTAGGATAATAAGCCATGATTACAGAATGAGCACGAGTGTCAGGGTTGCATCTTTTGTTAGTCTGCATATTTTATTTACAACTTAGCATCCAGTAGTTATTTTAAGATCTGCCAGTGATCAAGCTTAAAAATTGGGAATAAAGTCAGTCCACAGATGTTCTCTCTACAGCTCTCCAAGAGATCTGAATGGGTGCAAAATACCCTTTTGATTTGACTTGATTTCTTGAAGGACAGCAGCATGTTGCTGCTCTGTATGCAGAAAGAGGGATCTGTTTGATTTCAGGTTCCTATTTCTACCCATCAGATGTTTTTAATCCAAGGATTTTTTGAGGCGTTTTTTAATTAAGAAGGGTCTGGATAACAAACAGCCTTCTGTCAAACCTGTATTAATTAAAGGTCACCTTTGGTAGTCTGGTAAAAACAGAGTTAGAAAATGACTATGGAGGGTCTGTTGTGCTCTGGTAGTGTGATGAGCACCACTTCTGCAAACATTTTTCTCAACTTTTGTGCCACCTTTCTTCCTGTCTGGAAGGTTGTTTTAGAAGTGAGCAGGGATGGGTTCCTGGTGGCAGCTCTGTGCACAGCTGAGCCAGCCTATTTGTTGCTGCTGAGGGGGAAAGGAAGGCTGATCCTGCCTCTCTTCCCTAGGATACTGTTTCTGCCCATTCCATAAGACAAGATAGGGAAGGCTGGCAAAAACAAACAAAAAGAAAACAACTGACAACCCAAACATAGAAAGTGTTGTTACTTTTGGCAGCTGAAAGCCGTTTGAGCTTGGCTGAACTAGACCATAAAATCAAGCCTTACGTTTTTATAAGAGAGACTGAGGTGAGGGATGCTCTGGTTTGCCTTCCAGTTGAGGTGTCTATAGTAATAATAATACTACTACCAATTTACACCAAAACAGCCTTATTGCTGATATCTAAGGCCAGCAGCACCTGTAATGTCAAGAGAGGAGGAACAGGGGGTGAGAGAGACAAAATGATTTTAAGTTTCGCATCAAGGTCTTGGTTTCAACACTAAGCCAACGTTTGATAGGGAGTTTCCTACAAGAAAGGGACATAACCCTTTGGTGTCAACAATCTGGAGAATGAAAATGCTCCACCCTGCGTGCAGTTTGTGCTTTGTGTGGCGCGGAGCACACCGTACTGGTGTTAGGCTCTCTGCCAGCTGGTTTCTGAATTGTATCAAGCTGTTACTCTTCCTTTTCCTGTTGAATGAGTTATTTGAGAGAGGGGATCATCTTTAGGTCACTGGTGAAGGTCAGGGCTTCTGTCTTGGGAGGAGCTTCAAAAGAAAATGACCCACTTAGACACACTCTTCTTGGTGTCTTGGTAGAAAGGATGAAAAAAGTGAAGCAGAAGAGAAAGAGGTGCAAAGTGAGAGGGTGTGGAGAAGCAGATGCAGAGCTGCAGCTTAGAATGTGTTTCAAAGTCAGTAAATTCGTAGTTTCAGGAAAAACGAGATCAAGCTATCCTGTGCTCCACAGCTTCAGCTGTAACGTCTTCAGCAGTGGTATCTGTGCCGAGTCCTCAGCTTCTCTTTGGATGTGACCTCTGGCAAGAGCTCAGGTGCAAAAGACTGGCTACAATTTTCAGAAGTTTTAAGGATTGTTAGTTTTTAAAAATAAAGTTTAGGAAGGTTAAACATCTTGAGAAACAGACGAATTTGAGACTTAGGAAATCTTATTCTTCAGCTGATCTAATTCTCCTTTTGTCAGCTCTTCCAGTATAAGTTTGTTTTAATGAGTAATTGCTTCCAGGCTGAATGTCTAGCTTCAACTGCGAGCCATTTGTCTGCTAATTATGTTTGATTCCTTAAAATATTTTTTCATAGAATCAGAGCTTCTGGGATGTGATTCTGTCATTTCTTTACTTTTGCCTGTACAGCCTGAGCCCTTAAACTAGGTGAGAAGCAGGTTTTTCAGGTCACACATTGCTACAGCTGTTCCCTGAGCTATCCTCAAGGCAGACAGAGGGATGATGAGGGGTGTGAAGGTCCTTCTCTCAACTTCAGTGAAAATAGGATGGGCCCCTATGGTCGTTACGTGTGTAAGATTCCCACTGATGCTTCTCACTCCCATTGTACTTGGGGCTTTGTAAGGAAGACAGCCAGGCAGTGCTCTGAGTGATCCTGAGGGGTGTTACATCTTCCTTGGCTTCCAGCAAATCCAGTGTGGCAAGGTAAATCAGTGCTGGGCCTTTAGCTGTTTATTTTTCTGGAATCAGTAAAGAGAACACTGTAATCAGTAAGGAGAACACTGCTAGGTGCCCATGAGCAGTGTTTGCAGGCAGCTGGTTGGAACTGATGCTCTTGGGGGCCTGTCAGTTTGCTCAGGGAACATCCCAAAAATTGGTTGTCCACCTAGGAATCTCTGTGCTTCCCATTTTACAGAACAGGATCAGGTGCTGGAATGGATCTAAGTATTTGCACAGCATACTGGTCAGTCTTAAGAGGGGAAATGGAATAAGGGAGACAGACATGGCTCAATTACAAGCCAAGTGGCACAGAGTGGATGCCAGGGGCCACTTCTTTCCCTGCTGATTTGAAGTCCTTTATCAGTAAGGAGCAAGAATTGTCCTGTTTTGAGCTGGAAAGGCAGGGTGGCTGTACAAGAAGAGGTTAGATCATGAACAGTAAGGAGTATATGGATAGGGAGTTAACCCATGGCTGTTCTTTACAAGCAGTGAGTGAGAAGGCAAAAACAAAAGGTGTTTCCAGGTACCAGGTTTAAGACAAAAGCACTTCATATTGTTGAAAATTAATCCATGGATATGACAGCCCTTTCAGTGGAAAACAGGGCTGTAAAACATGCAAATTTATGAACATGCACCAGGAAGTCTCTAAGCCAGAGACTGGTGGGAGCTCGAAGGGCAGGTAGAGGTAATACTGTTTGGTTTTAATTCCATTCCTTTGGTCTTTCCTTAGGCAATTGCTTACTGGGTTATCAAATCCTTTGGTCCATGCTGGCTCACATGTTCCAGCTGAAGTGTCCTGAGGCTGGACAAACACATGGATGCACTGAGCACCTCTGGAGCACAGCAGGCAAGAAAAGACAGTGCAGCACCAGGAATGTGCCAAGGGGCAGTGCCAGGTGAGCACACCCAGAAGGAATGACCAAGCAGCTGATATTTAATGTGCTGGGTGGAGAATCCCATCTCCTGCTCTCATTTCAAATTACTTTTCTTGCTACTTACAAAATGGTGTCCTCAACCTCTCACATAAAACATGAAGATGTTTATGGTTGATTTTTGTATTACAGCAGAAAATGGCTGCAAACAGTTTTTAAATTTCAGACTTTCACATTGAGGAAACATGGGAAAAAATGAGTCAGGAAAGGATTAGGAAAATAATTTTATATTTTATTGTGAACAGCAGTTTAGTGCCTTTGGGGACCAAATTACACATGATTTTAAGAATTTTATTCCTATCCAAAACTGCCAAAGACATAAACCTGTAGAATCTGCATTCTCAATAGCCTCTTAGGCAGAAGATGGCATCTTTGACATTCTGGTCTTTTCATTGCATAAGTCTCTAAGGACAGTCTGTGAGAGCTTCTGAAGAAAACAAGTTCTATGGAGTTCTGAAAGCAAGCCATGGGATTTGCAATTAGCCGGGATGCAAAGATCTTTGTGCTGCATCTGAATTTTGGCCTTTGTTAGCAGTGCCTAGGGAAAGGCTTGTATGAGCTTCTGGATATCCACACCTGGCCCAGAGGGGGTCCTGGTTCAAGGTGGGGCACTCTGGGCTCTGTTGCTAGAGAAATTATGACAAAAAGGGCAGGTGGCTTTTGCCCCTGGGAACCCCTGCACTGTGGGATTGGTTGGAACCAGCCCTGCTGGTTTCCTAGGGCCGGTACCATGGTACCATCACTTCACAGTGATCCACTTTGTATGGATTGAACACTTTCTGGAAATGAAGCTGAAGACGCGCCGAGCCTGTGTGGAGCAGAGCTGAGCCTGGCAGGAGTGAGCAATGCCCTTGTAGCAACGACCACTGGATGACTATCCAGAAAGATTAAAAAAAAAAATAAGGCATTCACTTACATAGATTAGGCCAAATAAAAAGTCATTTCATGGGGGACACAAAGGGTGGGCCCAAATCCATGTGAGTGGAAGGTGACCTTTTAGCCTGCTTGCTTCTATTCTGGCTTTCCCTGAATACTTGTGTTGGAGGAGGCATCACGCCAGCCTCGCTCCCTGTGCCCTCACCGGCCAGAGCAGGAGCAGTCACCAACAGTGTTACTGCTCATGTTGTTGTGTGAAGAGCTCTGTTACTGTGCTGGTGCTCTCTGGTGGGGCAGGGGAGGTTACCTGCCCCTCAATGGAAAGATTTTGGGGGTTGTGGGGGTTGTACATACAAATACCGCAGTCTGAGCCCAAGGTATTCCCAGAGAAAATGCTTGTCTGTGCAGGATGGTTATTTCTGTGTTCACCTATGCATCCCACCCCACTGCTGTTTTGTCTGTGGGAAATGTCCTTCCCTTTCCCAGCAGATGGACTTGGCTTCCCTTGTGGGTAGGATCAGATTCATGCATCCTGTTGGCAGCTCTGCTTTCTTTGACTGGGTGCCTTGGAGCACGAATTTCCTTAGGAAAGCCAGAGATGGCAGCAAGACAAGTTTCCTGCCGGTTCCCTTGTTCCAGTTTCCTCCTTTTGGCAGAACAGGATTTGATTTTCTTTCTCGCTATTATTATGGGCTGCGAAGAACAGCTCTTAAATTAGCCCCGAGGAGGTGGAAAGGTAGAGGAATCGCTGTGGGGAGTTTGGTCTGACGCACGTAATAAGCACAAGCTCTACCTGCTTCGACTGATGAACCCTGTCATATGCACAGCCCTCTCCCCAGTTTGTTTTTGTTGTTTCAATTAACTTTTGGCAGCCATGCCGAATGCAACTCCTGCGCCTTTTCCCAACCACTGCTGCAATGTTACAGTGAAGTTCTTTGGCTACAGCTTGGCTTGGGAGGCTTGGGTCCATCCAGTGAGACTCCTGTGAAACTCAAGGCCTGTGTGAAGGTGCCTGATATCCCACAACAGTGACCCTTTATCCCCCTTTCCTAAAACATTCCTGCTTCATCTTCTCCCTGTTGCTTTGAGCAGCTCTGAGTCTGACAGCTCTGCTGTTCTTGCCACTTCTTCAGGATACTCATGCATGGTTTGGCCAGAGATGCTCCCGCTGGACATCTGCCAAGGGAGCACTTGCACAGCACTGCGGGGGGAGCTCAGAAGGGCAGAGCTGGGCTCTTTGGCCATCCTGTGTGGATGTGCACCTGTGGGGATACAGATCTGTCATGTGTGACACTGGGCCTGTTACCAGAGCCTCTGAAGGCTGTCCCTCCCTAGGGGGACTTCTCCTCAGCCCCAGGGACTGTGGAGCAGTTGCACTGCTCCAGCTTGAGAGGATGGATGCCCTGGAGCACCATACCCTGGAGCTGCTGGGGAGGGGAGGAAAAGCAGCACACAAACCCCTTCAGTGCCCTGTAGCATCTGGGCAAAGTGGGATTTATGCCACCTGCCTAGGGAGCAGTTAGCTCTCTGCTGACTGCCTCTATCACACAGGCCTGAGGTGCTGACAGGAGAGAAGGGCAACTTTTGAACCCCAAGTATAAATTCCCTTCAGATAAGGTGTTATGGTTTGCTTTCAGTGAGGGAAGTGAGCTTTGCAACCACCCATTTTTGCAGAAATCCACCCTAAGAAGGTAGAGCTGCTCATCCTTCCTGGGCACTTCAGCCTTTGTGTAGAGCCCCAAAGAACAGCAGCCACATCAAATCTCATCCACTGCTGATTTTCATTATCCGCATGAAAAACTGGGTTAAGCTACCTCAGGCAAAATAATCCTGCAGGCTACTGTGAGGCTGTCATTGCTAGAGAGGCTCTGTCAGCTGGGAAAGGGCACTGCTTTCGTTCAGTGAACCTCACCACGTTATAAATAGCTCCTCATTGTTCCAAAAGAAACAGTCAGAGGAAATTCTTTTTTTCTCTTTCTGTTGCAGTTTTCTCCCTTTCAGGTAGCATAAAAGCCATTTGGTTACTTGCAGCACAGAAGCAGAGCTGGCTGGGACCAGTGGCCATAAAACCAATGAGAAAACAGGTAGGATGAGCACATGGAGAGAAGAGTAGGGTCTGGCTGGTCTGGCACATCTGGTGGCTAAACCTGATGCATGGGCATGAGGCTGGGTCCCACCCACAGAGCTGCAGGACAGCATTTCCAGCCCCCTGGGGCTTGGGCTGTGGCAGGGCAGCTCCCTTGCAGCCCAGTTTTGTTTGGCACCTGCTCTCCCTTGCTCAGAGGGAGCCTGGTCATCACTCCTGCAGGCTGCTCTTTGGGGAAGCAATGAGGGAAGGGTCCCCCACAGTGCCTGCAAGCTGTTCATGAGATGTGATCTACCACTGGCCTGCTGAACCACCACTCTATACATGTTTCCATTGAAATTTGGTGGTGATACTACTGGAAAAATCATGAGAAACAGATCATGTATGCTGGCCTGTGAGAAAAAGTTCCTGAATTTGTTTTGGTTGTCTCATGAGAAATAGAAAGCTGTTGCTAGCACCTACTGAGTCCACCTGAATGTCTGTGCTTGGTGTGTGTTTGTGTGTACCTGCCCCAGGCCAGGGGCGCTTCTTTTGTTCAAAAAAGCAGCTTCTAAAATAACTGTAGTGCCTTGAAATGGGCTGCTGTCATCCCAGGCAAGAGAATGCTGCTGTATATGGATGATTTGTTTAAACTGTCTATGGCCAGTTTGTTGCACTGGCCAAGACCCCTGAAAGGGCTACAGATGTTTAACAGCTGGTCTGAGTCCTACTGAATACCTTTCAGATACCCCAGGGTTACGCACACCATGCTCCTGGCTGCAGTAACAGGTTTTCTTCATCAAAAGTGCAAGTGTTTCTTCTGTTTTAGTAAGTTTATTAAACCTGACTTGCAGTATTTAATAGCACTGCTTGCTCAGCCTGGCTGCAAACTGTGGGTGATCATCCGTGACCAATTTAATAAATACTTGACGTTGCCTGGTGTCTGAAAAGACAAACTGTGGAACTCTGTAGTGGCCCTTTGGAAATTGCTTTACTGAACGGAGCAATGCTCTACCTGCTCAATATTAATCATGGGATAGGAGTGGGGAAAAAAGGTGATTATATGAACACAGAAATGCTATGCTGATTTTATGCTGAGCTACTTGTTGGGATGTTTCTCTTCCACCCAGTATCAGAAGTAGCTGCGGGTTTTAGGTGGTGGTGAGTTGTTTGGCACAGTAATGGAGAGGACTAAAAAAATATTAATTGGGCTGTCAAGGAGAAGAACAGCACACCCACACTGGAGGAACACCAGCAGGTACAGAATTACATTTTTGTTTGCAAGTGTTGGATGGGGTCTTTCCTGTGTGGCTGAGTGAATACAATTGCTTATGTTTGGAGATCAGCTTTTCCAATCCATATGTCCCAGATATAACTCTGCCCATTAATTCACGTGTTTGTCTTTGTCGCCAACAGTTTCAATCTTAAAAGGCTTTGGGATACAGATATAGACTAGTAGGCAATGAACTTTTCCAGTTCCTGAGAGTGATTTGCAATTTATTCTGGTGTGACTGCCCGCAGATGCTAATCTTATTCGCAGCAAATACATGTCTCTACCTCCCCGCTTTCCCTCAAAACTTCCCATTTTGGGGGGATTATTATTTGGCATCATTGTATCTGACTGTTTCTAAATTCTGTGTGTGTCCAGGAGAGATTGAAGAAGTTTACTTTGCTGTTTCCCCAGAAGGGTTTGAGACAATGTTGTGATCTTAAATCCTGCCTTGTTGCCCTTGGGGAGCGTGAATCTGGCAGGAGGAGTATCTAACCTTTCTTTGAAGGTTGCAATCCAGCCCTGAGTCATGGAAGCAGAAAAAGGAGCGTATTTTGGCTTGTTGCACCTCGGTGTGCTCACACTGCAGCTGGTACCAGCTGCCTCCAGGCCAGTGCAGGGCAATGGCTGCACTGCAGGAGGTGAGTCTGGCTGCGCAGGGGAGGCGATTCTCCTCCAAGTTTGTGGACTGCCAATTCCCCATGAACCTGAGAACCTCCTTTACTGCTGCTCTTGCTTCTTTGATGGAGGACAGACTGCAGATTCCCAGGCAAAACCTGTGACAGGAAACATAACCTGCAAAAAAAGCCGTGGTAAAATACATGAATCCCATGCCAGTATCTCTGGTGCAGGTGTTCCTGTAGAATCCTGTCCAAGCCCTCACCTGGGGCAGTGGGAATATCACAGAAGTGAGAGGTTTCTGGCTTCTCAATTCTCATCACCTTTTGTGTATTGATTTCTTAAACTCTCATTCCCAAAGACAAAACTGTGACTGTGCTGAAATCTAAGGAAACTGCAGCACGGAGACTGTCTCTGAAGAGAGCAGAGATGGCTTTGCCTTGCAGGGGTCTGAGGAGATGCCATTCACTGCTGCCTGTAAAGTGCTTTGTCAAATCTCAGGTGAGGGTGCTTTAGGAGAGTCTGTGCTTTGACTTGGTGACAGCTGGGGGTGTCCTCCTCTGCAGTGTCTGTGAGGTGGCCTTTCTAGTCTCTCTGTTCCTCTCTGGGGACAGAGGGACAAGTGGAATAGGATATTAGAAAACACTGCAAAAGGGTTTGTTAAATTTGGCTTAACTACGAAAGATCGTGTTGTTGGAATTATTAATTGCAAATTCTCTTGAGAATAACTTCACGGGAGATTGAGTTACTGCAGGCCCTGGCCTGATCTGGATGGATGGCAATGTTGTAAATGACAGCGCCAACGTAATGCGTGTGTCTGTGTCAGTCAGATCCCGGATTTCATAATTTCAGAAATTAAATTCCTTCTTTTATTCAATTAGTGTGTTAAAGATGATTTACTCTGCTTATTGTACCTCTGATGGTGTGGCCTGATCAGACCCAGTGTTAGCTCTGGTCACGGCACATCCAGGGAACAAAGTGCTGTGCTGCTGGGGGCAACTCTCCAGCCGTGGCAGGGAACAAGGAGAAATTCTCACTTGGTTTATGGCACAGCTGAACATCTCGTCTGGTGTGTAGCTGGTCTCACTGCAGGGGCTTGTAATCCTCTCCTTAGGTCCCTCCTGCTGTGTGTGCCTATGGAGCGATGCAGGGAGCCACCTGTGCGTGGCTGTTCCCATCTCGGGGAGCCCTGCCACCCACCAGGGCGTGTTCATGCCAATCCATCACCCTGATGATGCACCTACAGGTTTCCAGCCTCTGCACTCATCTGGGATGGGCCAGCCTCCACTCTGAGCTGCAGGCACGCACTGTGGTTTGATTGCTTCTTGAGTGTGGATGTGACGTCTCAGAGCAGAAACCGTGAGTTCTTCCCCTGCTGCTCAGCAGGGAGTGTTGCGGTGCAACAAATACACAGCAAAGGAGAAAAGGAGTCTCTTTCTCGTGTGAAGGGGCCAGACTGTCTTTCAGACCAGCATTAAGGGCTGTCAGTGCAGCTACTTACATGTTGAAAAGATTTCTGACATCTTGGCTGTGTTGAACAGCCAGAATCTCTTGCCCTCCCCTTTTGTGATACTAAGCAACTTCAGAAAAGTAGTCCCCTCCTAGGGACTGAGTCCATAAACAGATCAAATAGGTCAAGGGGCTTGTTGCTGGTGGCTTCTGTTAACATTTTGTTTTCCCTGGAATTCTGGCTTTTTCTTTGCACAGCCTAGGTGAAGACTAAACTTCTTCATGTGGAAAACACAAGATGCTATGAAGAAACACTCTGAGCAAATCAGCCACGGCAGCCTGACAGATCCCGGCCAGAGGTCAGTGTTGAGCCACACTCACACACCTGGAGATGCCAGGCAGCCCGGTCCCAGGGGAGCCTTTGCAGCCACGGGGAAATGAGGGACACAGCCCAAGGCTGTGGTTGTTGGCAAAGACCCACTGTAACCCCACTCATGTGTTCTCCTGCAAGGCTTCGGCTCCCCTGGTGGAATAAGGTTTAAACCAGGTTCTAGAAACTTGCTGACTTGGAGCTGTGAAACAGCGGCCATCTGCAGATCACACGTGTCTGGTTTTGCCTGCAAATGCCACTCCTTTGCCACCCATGCAGCTCACGGGTTTGGTGGGTACCACTGGTGGTACAGACAATGCTCACCAGGAAGAGCCAGAGCAGTGAGGACAAAGGGCTGGTTCTGTTCAGCAGAGATAACTGGAGAGCTGGGACAGCTCTCCCTGTCCTTGTGTCCACCCTGCTCTGCCCTGAGGTGGCTGGGAAGAATTGCTTGTCAGCGTCAGAAGGGCATGGGGGGGACAGTGGTCCCCCTTCCTATGCCTGTGTGCAGCCCACACTGAAATAAATTTTAAAAAATAAACTCTAAAGGAAATGCCCTTGTCCCCAAAAGCTGGATAAAGATGGTAGGTTTATGATTCTAATGGTCTCAGAGTATGAACCTGTAACTTATCTTGCAGTATATTCTCTACATCCTTTCACTTACACACCCAGAGCATGACCACACATCTTCCCCACCTATTTCAGAAAAGAACAAGACAGGAAAAGCAACTGGTAATATATCTGACTGTATTTCAAAGTTGTTGATTGTAAACAAACTTTGTTGAAGAAATAAAATCACATGACAAGACATCAGAGTGATACTATAAATCCATTTTGTTATTGTTGCCACACTTCACATTTTTGGAACTCTGAATTTAGCTTATGATGTACAAAACTTGTAAAAATTTATTGCAAGCGTGCCTTTGTGTAGAACAAAACTGGTGTCACAAAAGTAGTTCCCTGTCCCATGCAGAAACACAGTTGTGTGTCTCTTACTGTGAAAAGGTCACACACCTGCATTTCCTGAAAGACTTGGCTGTTATAAAATTGCTCTGAGAAGATTTTTAAAAAGAAAAAAGGAAAAAGTAATTTGCAGTGTATACTTTACTTCTGGAATTTATGCTTTCAACGGAAATCTTTAGAATTATAAAGAATATGGAGCTTTGCAACAGAACCGCAGTTGCTGATGGTGTGAGCACAGCCCAGTGGTCTTGAAAGCACTCAGCCAGCTAAGGCCAATCTTCGCCTTTGGAACTGTCACTGCTTTTGATGGAATGTAAGTTGCACACATTGAAAATAAATGAAAACAAAATGTTGAGGGGGAGACTCCTTCTCCGGAATCCCCATTGTTCCTGTTTCTACTGTGGCGCTTCCACAGTCTGTAGCTTCCATGCTGTGCTGACATGCAGCAGTGCTGTGACTCCAAGGCTGATGACTACTGAATGTGTATAGTCTAAGGAAAGGCATGGAGAGAGGCCAGGGATGTAGCTAAAGCAGGGTTTATGTTACTAAATCAGCTGTGCAGACTGGTTATGTTAAACATCAGCCTTTTCTTTTAATCCAAAGGCAGCAGGAAAGGGGGCTATACATGCTGGAATGATGAGAGTTAGAAGGGATCACCTGGCTCCTCTCCCTCCATGTGCCCAACCTCTGAACTTTCCTCTGCCTTCTCAAAACCACTGTTGCCCTTGAACTCTTCCTTGTGTCAGACCATGCTGATTAGCCTCACCTTTACAGGGTCAGATTAATCTCTGGCATAAACCTGAGTTTTGTTATCTCTAATATCACTCGCAGAGCATGGGATCAATCTATTTTTTATTTCAGTACTGAAATGCCAGGCAAAGATTTGGCTTATATCTAGAAGAAAAATTCAGGTTGCAAAAGTAAGTCCGAGAGACCTGCAAACTGTTTTCCATCAAATGAGGAATTAATGTTTCATAGAGACATGCAAGTTGTTCAGCAGTCATGTTTTGCAAATGCCTTGACACAGATTATTTGAGAACAAGACCACAAAGTTACTTTGACAGAAGTGGGTTGGGGTTCTGCACAGCTGAACCTACTGTACTGTGCTTTGCTTTTCGATTTCTAGGCTTTTGGGGGAACTAGTGGAAATAGGTCAAAATGCTCTGAAGTCTAGAGCATGCTGTAAATACTTGAAGCGTGAAAGCATTTGCCAGAGTGTTTATTTTAGAAACACAGTTGCCAGGGCTGGGAGCACACTGCATAGGCCTGGCATCGTCCCTTCCCTAGAAAAACTTCTGAGACCAGCTTGACTATGAAGTCTGCTTGTCCAAGGAGCTCGGATTGCAAATTGCGATCTCATGTCTCCCCAGTTTCTTTCCCTGTGCAGTCAGGTCCTGCACGTCGTGGTCCTACAGCATGGCATGACAGTCCTCTCCCACTGGGTTCCTCACCCAGGGCCCCCCAGGCATCCATCCAAGGTTGTTCAGGTACAGCAAATGATGCTTTTGTGGGCGAAGTTCTTGCACTACACATCACGTGGACCACCTTGACATCCAATACAAGCAATTATTACTTCAAAAGGGTGATACAAAAGGGATTTACCACTTAAGGCCTTTTTGTGATACCTAACAGCTGTTCACTAACCCATCAGAGTGGAAGGGCTTCAAAAAACAAAGCAAAACACAGAAAAACTCCCCAGACCCTGTCAAAGGTCCCTCTAGGACAGCAATCCAGAGCTGAGGAATCTTACAGCCATTCCCATTGGAGCAGTGGGTGTGGTGCTGCTGAAACCTGTTTGGGGTCCATCCAAACCTGCTGGGGCAAAGCACTAATGGGGGAAAGCAGACAACACCTTCACAGTGATTGCAATGAGAACAGGCTTCAGAAACAATACCCTGTTTCATCTGAAATCTGCAAAACAGCAGAAAGGACCAGCAAAGCAATGCTACAAAAGTAAACTGAAGGGCCAACTCTGTGTTGTCAACTCTTCCAGGCTGACCAAGAACCTGCAGGATGCTTTGGATGTACTCTAAATGCAAGGAAGGAGGGAAGCAAAGGAAAGTGTGGGGCAGGAAGCTTCTCCAGGGCTAGATTTCCAGAGACAAAGCTGTCACTCAATAGAAGAGGAAGAGATCTTTTTTACAAAGCACAGCTGTTCTCAAATGTTTCCCAGCAGTGAGGTGGTGATACAGGGGTGCTTCCAGTTCATGATGCTTCCAGAAACAAAGGTAAGCTTAGGAAGAATTGTGACAAGAATGAATATATATCAAGAAGCACTGATGACAGGCTTGCTTTTGAGCAGATGATGTGATGTGTTGGTGCAAGTATCCTAGTTAACAGCAGGCCAAATATATACCTGTTTTGTGCTAAGAGTTCCTTGCCTTTGTGAGACTGCGAACAGGCCTTCGACACTGCCGTGTTTTTCTCAGCCAAGCTGAGATGAGCTCGTTTTACAAACAACCAATCTTACATCAATCCGAGCACGAAGAAGGTGCCATGGCAAACTCCACAACGAGGTGGATGGAAGACTTCATATTCTATCTAAGCCTCAGTGACTTTTCTCAACTCAGTAATTACTTGTCTGAATTTCACACTGTTTACTGGACTACTGTAGAGCTTCAGATTTTCCATTTATCTCTTCTAAGTTCCTCTAAGCTCCTATGTTTTATCAAATTTTCTCTTACTTTTAGTGCAACTTGGTTTTGACTCATGCCAGCCTGTATGAAGGAACCTGTGCTAAGTCCCACAGCCCTTACTTAGGGGGACATGATATTTGGCATACTTTCATTTCTAGTTTGGAAAAGTGCTTTTGAACAAGAACCAAGTCACTGAAAATACAGAACATGGCCTTAATCAGCAGGAATGCAAACTCCACTTTACAGTTTCATCACCCCCCTTATCTGTGCTGTGCCTTGGTGTCTGGTAGGAAAGGAGAAGCTTTGATAAGCTAATGATGTCTCACGAGTGCTTAGGTTCTTACAGCACTTTGCAATCCTTGCTTGGAAAGTACCAGAGATGCACAGAATTATCGGAGCAGCACAATCCCCCCCTCATCAGAAAAATCAGCTCTAGCATGAGGGGACTAAGGTGTGGAAGAATGAGATACTGGAGGCTGCTTTCACCACTCACCAGCTAAAGACAGACTTCTAAATAAATGTTAGAAAGAAAATAACATCTTCAGAAAAAAAAAGAAGGCCACAGAAATATAGCTGGAGGTAAAAAAACGGGAATGCTGTTTTTGAATTGCTAAATTCAATTTTCTCTAGGAATCATCTGAAGAAAACCAAGTTGTACTTCTATATATTATGATTTCTAGACTACTTGTATATAGAAGGGTTGGGGATAGAGAATAGAAACAGAAAATGGAGATGAGATTTATGTTGTGCCCTATTGTCAAGTGTACAGATGGGTCAAAGTAAAAAGTGGCAGAATTCCTGCAAGCCCTTGAAGCATTTTTCAACTGAGACAATAGTGGAAATCACTTCCCAGTGGCTTCTAAGCTCTAGCGAGTGCTATATTACTCACTGGGAAAAGAAATGTTTTCCAAGAATGGATCGTGGCATGACAGACATTTCCTGAAAGTACTGTGCATAGAAGGTGGTTGGTATGTCTTACTGATGGTCTCAGTTCTTTGAAACAAAGTTTGCATACCATGAAAAGTAATTATCAGTTTTCAGAAGTTTATGTCAGTGAAAATTCAATTCAGCAGGAGAGAAAGGAGCTGTGCTGTGCTCCCTTCACTACTTCAGTGACAAACTTTTTTCCTGAAAAAGTTTAGAGGCATTCCCCTGTGACCTGGTTGGCATTTCTACTGCATTTTACCTACTGCTGAGTTCTCAGATCTCTTACCCAGATTGTCTTAAGGCTACAAACAACCCAAACTATCATTTCACAAGCTATTGCACATTTAGACACACACGCACTAGAACGAGCATCCTTTCACTACTTTGAGACTAACTTTTTTCCCCCCTTTAATTAGGGAGAAGCTTTAATGTTACAAGCAGGTGGGGAACCAAATCTGAGTAAGCCAGTTTGCAGTAAAGGAAATAATCCTACACAGGCTGAGCTGCAGTTGACCAACTTTAGGCTTTTAAAAATTACTCTGTATCTTCCCTAATTACTTGGCCTTGGTTGTAGTAACAGAAAAAGTGCAAGGCGCTTTTTCAACAAGGAGAAATCTTAACTTTTCCCAACCCTATCCACTGCCAGTCAATAAAAGGAAAAGATGAGGGGGAATAGTCATCTGTAGATATGGACTACACTTTGGTGGCTTTTGCTTGTTGGCTTCGAGAGCCAAAATTCAGGCATTTTGTACATATAAATATATATAAATAATTTTGCTTACTTATGGAAGGTTTGTGCATGATTAGAACACCAGTTCAAAATGATGAGGGATGGTTAAGGCTAAGAAAATGAAATTCATTGCAAAGCTATAATTTTGTCTTCATTTTTCTCCTTTACAAAGGAGACTAAAGCATCTTCCCTGTAATAGTCAGCCACTGTGTAATCCCCCATCAACACCAATTCTAGGGAAAACTACTCAGGACCAAGTCCCTGAGGCAAAAAGCTAGGACCTCATGATTTGAGCTCAAGTAATCCACATAATTAACAGCATACATTAGTGAAAAATTAAATATTCTGAGGCCTCAGGCCTACTGTCACCTAAAAAAAGAAAAGGCATTTTCTGTATGGGATGGCCTAGATCCAGACCTTTAAGCAAACACAGTTATGTAACAATTGGCCAAGGGCTCCAGATTATCCCAGGGGCCTATAACATAGCTGGAGAGTGGTCTGCCTACTCAGAAATGCCAAGTGGCTCCAAGGTGGTCTTGGAAACCATCCCATGTCTGCTGGGGGCATGGATATCCTGTACACACTCCAGCATGGCTCAGGAGTGCAAGGAAGCAGCTACTGTTCATTTAAGCCATCCCATCAGCAAAGTTCCAGCCAGACTCTTACTGCCCCAGTTTTAACTACCATATAAATTTATGGGATATAATGAGCTAGTAGCTACTCTTCCTGATCCAATATAGGCTGGCATTGTCTGAAGCAGGGAGCAGTAAGAACACGCTGTGAAATTTCCTGAAAAAAGAAAACTGTAGCTTTATATCGCCGAACATTTATTTTTCATGCTTCAGGCTAGCTGCTGTCTCCCTTTGAATACTTACAAGACTGACAAGAACCAGCTATAAAATAAACTCAGTCTGAAGAGGGGTGGTCTCAGTTCTCTGCAAGGCCAAGAAATTTCGAACTCCTCCTTGGCTTCCTGTGCAGCTTGGCATTGTCAAGGACTAGAGTGGTACAAACCCACCCCCTTCTTTTGTGGTTAGAACGCCTCAGTACACAAAGTTTTGTCCTTTCTCCCATGTTTCCTGGGTGGAGACCTTGTGGACTGAGAAGTGAGAAGGATGCTTAGGAATCCCACTGCTGTTCATTGTGCAGCTGGCAGGCAGAGCAGGATGCATGGGACAGGCTCCAGGCTGTAATACAAGCAGAATCACCATGGAGTTGGCCATCCCCTTCTCTCCTTGCAACCAGGTGAGATCTGCCTCTAGGTCTACTCCAAACAGCAAGACTTTGGTGGAAACAGAAAGGTATCAGTGCAAGGATACTCCATGGGCTAGTCATTCATTTACTAACCCCTGCTGGATTCTTCCTCTGTTGTTATTTGCATGCTATGCATTTGCACATCACAGAATGATGAAATCTGAGGAGTTTCCACATTCATGTTGGTTACCCTCTATTGCCTCTTGTCAGATAGATCTATGTAACCTGGTAAGATTTACACTGATAAATCAATCATTCACTCCATTCCTCTTGAATCAACTCGAGTCATTCTTTGGGAATAAAGTAAAACTTTTCAGGCTTGGGGTCCTCTAATCAACATGGTTTTCTGCCCTGGAAGTTAATGCAATTCTGTTTGTGTCCATCACTGCTAACCTTCATAATACAGAGCTTTTGATGATTGAGTTGTGGACTGAAATCAGTAAAGTGTAGATGGCAGGGTGGTATTTCACCTCAGTATTGACTCCCTTGTTTTAATCATACCTCTCTCTCTTGGCATTGTTTTCTGAAACTCCAGTGGCTTTCAGATTCCACGAGCACCAAAACATGGCCTTAGCCATCAGCTCACGATGATGCTTGTCCTCTACAGTGTCACTCTGAAGAACTCTTTGGGCTTGCTCTGCTTTAGCAAGGTTTAAGGTTGGGTACAACTGGACTTCTTTCCTTTTGTAAGACACAATGCAACCTAATTTGCTAAACATGTAATCTGCTTAATTACAACTACTGTGACAAGCCCTGAACTCTACCAAAAAGAATTCCTACAGAACACCCCACAGTGATACTGGGAAACACTTGGCTATTAGTGACTTATTTTTTCTCTGCCAACTGTGTGCCAAACAAAATTCTAAAGTGGACCAAAAAGGTCTTGACAGTTACCAAAGAAAAAGCAAGAAATTATTGTTCTTAAAACCTTAACAGTCCATTACATTAGCTTTTTAAGCAACATTTAAGATACAGTTGAAATCAAGAAAAAATATAGTTGATATATTCTGATTTCTCACCTGTACAGTGACCGTGGCAGTTAATATGTGAGGCAGTATTACTGACTGGTTTACTCACTGTTAATACTTACAGTATTAATCACTGTTTGTGTATAAAATGTTTCATCCTGCTTAAAAAAGAAAATCACTGTAATGTATTTGTCATTTAAAATTCACTAATGTATTTGATTTCTCCTAATTTTCCTGTGTTCTAACTGGGATCAAATTGTCTTGCGTTACATTAATAAAAACAAAGGGAAAAAAAAAAAAACCACAGAAAGAAAAAATCATGACTGGTCCTCAGTTCCTGGCTGCCTGCCTGTGAAGGTCATGTTTGTCAAGATGCCTGCTGCCGTGTTCCTGTGCTTGGGCTGCTCCGCCTGTCCCACCGGAGGACAGCAGCGACGCCTCACGGGATGGCAGCCGCGCTCAGCCACAGCCCATGGTGCAGCCTCATGGTGCTCGTCCCAGGATTTAATAACTCCAAGGAAGGTGTAGAGTTTCCTGTAATACCCGTCTAGGACTGCTGAGCTGTGCCAGCTTCTGACAAGCTCTTGGCCCAAGAGGAACTTTACAAGATGACCCTGTTCAACAAATAGCACTAGGATGACGGCTAATTTATGTCTGTTTTGGGTGTACAGATTCCCACAGGGCATTCACATACGCAATTTTGTGTCAGCTTTTCCAGTGGCACTTTCTGCCCAACATGTTTACATCCAGCTGATACTAGGAACAAAGTTTGCACCTCTCTAGTGGCATCACTTGGCATTTTTGGATGACAACACTGGTGGTGTCACAGGTTCCTTGCTTTGCCGCTCCAGGTGTGGTATCTTCTGCTTTCCCTCCTGCCCCTGCCTATGCCACCAAGAGCAAAGCATCAATGGGAGGGTGAGGTGTCCTCCAAGCCCAGGAGCTCCTTTACAAGTCTTTCACCAAACTGTGCGCGGCTGTACCTTGTCACGTGGTAGGCCTCTGACATTTTGTAGAGGATGTAGGCATTATTTATAGCGATGCTGATGGCAAACCAGAACACTTGTTGCCAGGTTTTGTTTGGTTTGTGAGAAATGAAATACCTAAAAAGCCAAGAAAGGAGAGAAAAACATTGTTCAGCCAAACAGTTGCAGCTGGGATGCAAGAAATCACCCCAGACAGAGATCCTGCAGTCCCAAAGGAGAAGCAGACATAGAACTTAATGCCTGGGTCAAGTATTTTAAGAAATTTTGTACAATGTGTTTGACATTCATTTACAGCTAATTTGCACAACTTTGGAGATTTCTGGTAGTGTAAAAGAACAGACCTCCTTGCTCTCAGAAGCAAACTTCAGCAACACTCTCACCTCTGTATCACTCCATGTAAATAAGAGTACTGATAAAGATTCCTCAAGCTCACCCATGACAAATATCCTTGTGATGGGAGATGTAGGTCTGAATCCCTTCAATTTGTAACTAAAAAAAAAAGCCTCAGTCACATTATATTACAGTTTTGGGAAGCTTGCTGATGCTTCTCCTCATGTTTATTGTGAGCAAAGAATGATTTCTGCTGCTGTCAACAGTAGGTGGGAGGATGTGGGGGTAGAGCCAGAGCATACGCAGCTGGTAGGTGGAGCACAAGGCAGAACTAGAAAGGACTGACATCTTTATATTTAGGTTCTGACTAATTCTAGGACTGCCAGAATATTCTCTCTTCAGTCATAAGATTTCCCATTTTCCTACTTTTCCTACTTTCATTTTTTTAGCAACCATTTAAATCTACTACCTCAGGTCCTCTCCACACTGATTTCCTCAGATCAGATCCCAAGATTGTTCTCCAGCAACCACCTCCTCCTCTTTTATATATTCTACTGATTTCTTGTGACCTTGCCCAGAATTGGCTTGAAAAATCTGTGCTGCTTTTTCTCTCTTCTCAATTTCTAGTTCTTGAAATCTTCTGCGCCTCATCGCTATTCCCGTAGCCAAGCTTCACCACTCATATTCTTACTCACTTCCGTTCATCCCTGCTACATTAAGAGCTAACTCTGAGGACACCAACTGGAATTCAGGAGCCAAAAGTTCTACATTCTGCTCTCTCAGATCACGTAGATCAGATTTTCATGCACAATTGAATGTCTTTTTTCTTCTGGCTCCAGGTGATGCAAATACCACCAGGACTAAATTACCTGTAATAATCTATACCACTTAGATGATCAACTAAACACCATTTACTGGTAGAGGTGGAGAGCTGAGCTAGCCCAAGAGACTTGTAGGGCTGGTAGACTCTTGTCAAATTCTCTATCAGTCTGCTGGCTCATCCTCCCATCACTTCTTAAAAGTCATTTACAAGATGCAAAGGACCTGTGTCTCAAAATTTTTTTTTTTTTTTTGACTGAGGGATGGGTAGATAGAGCCAAACCAATATCAGCAATGCAGCTCTTGCTTTGTGCAGAGCCAGTGTCTGATGTTTGATTTAAACAGAAGTTTTGTCAGAGACTCAGTGAAAGCAGCATTGGGCCCTCAGATGGAGTTCAACGTGAAGAACTCAAACATTGCAGCAACAGAGAAGGTGTGAAAGAAGGACACACACACATGCACATCTCCTTACTTACTTGCTGTATTTATCGTCATATTTGCAGATATAGCTGAGGTGAGCAGCAAAGGCTTCAACTGCCAGTGGGCATGGAATTTCTCCGCTTTTTCTCTTAATTATAACTCCTGCATCAATTAGAAACATAACAGTTTTAAATTGACATCATAAGTCTAGCAATTGAAAAATGTGTTTTCCACATATGGCTTATAAAATAAACATTATTGACAGTGTTTCCCCTAAAGCTGGAAACTTATCTGTAACAGAGATGCTAATTTGATTTCTTTTTCCACAGGTAGTACACTGAACAAGTGGAAGGGGAAGAAGAGGGATCATTTTTCAGTTGGAAATGAAAAGATGTTAGACACAAGCATCTTTGCCATATATTCCAAAAAACCCACACATTGCTGTAGTCCCACAGTAGCCCCCTACAGACAGTATTAGTCTCTCTTCTTTTGGGTCACAAGAAGTTGTGGTCACCTCTAAAGCAGTGACTTGCTGTTATATGCTTTGAATTCTGGAGGTTCCAAATTAGTCCCTTGAAATTAAATCCTTTGCTTATCTTCACCCATGAGGGCCAAGAGCAACATTACCTTCTCTTCACTGGGGGCCAGTTGACACAGAGAAGAAAATACAGTAAGAAGGAGCCAACTCTCTGAACTCAGTGAAGACAGAACTGATGCTGGTTGATGATTACAGTCTCTTTGAAATGAAAAGCAGCCTGGTTCCTGCTGTGGGGAGCCGGAGCTCAGAAAAACCCTAAGGTTGCTCACCGGAGCTTAGCATACATTTCTCTGCCTGCAAGTGCTGCTTCCTGTCCTGCCTGGTCATCTGGCTTGGTAAGTCAGCTCATCATGGGGGATGGCCACCCTGCCTACTGCAGAAATCTGTGTTAAGGTAACAGGCATCATGCTGGAGCCACCTACCAACCACTCTTTGCACAGACAAAGATGTGGTGCTACAGCAGGTTACTCCAAAACCAGGCCCCATTCCCTCATGTGGTCTATCTTTCACCTGGCCTTATCCAATACTACAGTAGTATTTATAAGTCAAATGCTCTCCTAAGAAACTCCCCTAGCTCTTTTCTGATTTATTGCTCCTATCCTTCTTCCCCCTTCCTGGGGAAAGCTCCCTGCAGGAAGGAAGGGTGAATAAAACAAACTTATAGCATAGAAATCTGTTCCCTAACTTTTGACCTTATGCCCCCACAGGTTTCAACGGCCGGCTCTCCAGGGTATGGACCACCACTTACTCCATGGCTATGGCACACTGCCTGGTGAGGCGCCCTTCTCTCTGGTACAACACTATTTTCTCCAGGTCTAGAGAAGCACAGGCTTGGTTGCATCCTTCCTCAGCATCGTTTCAGTAAGGGTACAATTCCGGGCTTCCTCATTTCTCAAGCTTTCAAGAAAACTTTCTTTGCCTTCCTTCTGCCAACTCTTTTTACAATCAGCCCTAAAATGCTACTCACGTTTTGATTACAGACTTCACCATTTCATTCCTCCAGCTGGAAGTCTCATTCCATCCATTATCTCTGTCAAGCCCCCTGTGCTGTCCTAGCTGGCAGCCTCTATTTTGAAGCAAGTATGCGACACATACTAAATGTCATGTTACAGCTGAGCCATGCAGAAATTTATTTGGGGTGTTCAAAGTCTGATTTTTCCAGAGTCCAAAATTATATCACCTCTGAATTGTTCAATACACTCTCCTTTCACCTCTGCCTCCTCAAGCTGGGTGTAAATGTAGCCCAAGGAGAGGGGGAAAAACCAATCTTACAAATAAATTCTTCATTACATTCATGTAATTATCATAGTGTGGTTTTGATTCTTTTAATGAGTCCTACAAATACCTGGCCAGCATGAGGTAAAAAGGACTGATAGACCAGCAGCCTGCTGCATTAGTGCTGCAAAATCACTTGCCATCTCATCAGGGCAGGTCAGGGAAGGGTAAGTATATTCCCGGTACAAGTGTTATACAAAAAAAAATCCCCTTCTTTCTCCTCTTGCTCTCTTCTCTTTCTTCCCCTTCTCTTCCTTTGGAGGATTTGTATTTCCTTTGCAATTTGCTTTTGTTCAAAAACTTTAAAAGAATGCATTGCGGTGGCAGAACCATATACTCCCTATCACTTTCTATTACATTCCCCATAACATTCCCCTGTTTTGAGAACATAAATAGCTTTATAGGCATATTATTTTTAGCCTTTCCCAGGCTTGTTCCATAGCCATAACCCACCTTCCCAGGGAAGACAACTGCCAGAGCTGGGTCATTCCTAGCTGCAGGTCTCTGTGGCATGTGGTCCTGAGCCAGCTGACTCATCGGCACATCCGATGAGCCGCTTCCCCTCCTGGTCCTCCCCCAGCACTGCTGTGTTCCCATCCCTGGCAGCACTCCAGGGAACACACCACCTGCACTGCAGCCACAGCCTGCCTTTGCTTCCATGCTGGAAAGGGTGCTGACTGCTGGTTTCCATCCTGTCACCATAGATAGGCATCAGCTTTTGGGTTTGGGGCTCTTTTAACCCTTTTTTCTTTTTAATTTAAATTTTTAAGCTGTATGCTCATCAAGAAAAGGTTGGGAAATACTACCTCAAATGAAACAAGCCAAGAGACAAAGGCTTACATGTTTGTTTCCTCATAACACTTACTCTAAGCCTATCGAGAATCATGCTCTTTTAAAAATGGGAGTCTCCATAATACCAGCACTTGCACCCATCTTGGGAAACCCTGAGATTTCATAACAATATAAAAGAAGGGGCATTGCATGATCCAAGTGCTATATGGCTTTTTATCAGGACTTTGATTTCTTACAGTTCTTTACAAGAATTGCCAACATCCAGCATTGTGCAAGGTCTGATGATCAAGGTCTTACCATCGGGGTCCTCTGGCCGTATCCCCAGTCTCACCATACTTGGACACAACCTCCTCACTGTAGTCTCACAAAGGACACATGAAAATGGTAAGTTGAAATCCTAAGCTTACCCATCCTGAAACATGTTTTTTAACATTATGCTTCTTTCCCCAGATTTTCCAATTTTGGGCCAATCTCACAAGCTTTCTCAGGAAACTAGACTGTCACCAGTCACCTGTCACTCCAGTTTCTCCTGGAGTAAGAATCACACAGAGACTCATACAACTGCTTCATACAATTGTGATGGCTCCACAACACCTTCCACCTTCTCACAAGTCACTTATGAGATGCTAACATGCCATTTGCAGCTCTTTATTCCTTGCATATGTGGCCCAAGGTTTGTTTTCTACTCTTAGTTATTGACTGTTCAGCTTTTACGTAGAGCTAGTTGGTGAAGAGCACCCGTGAAAGTTCTTCTCAGAAAGAAGCTACTTCTTAAAAAGACCTTGGGTTCAACAGGTTTTTGCTGAAGATGTTATTCTGGTCATCCTACTGTGCAGCAAGTGAGGTTGCTGCCTGCTCCATCCTGCTACATATGAAAAGTAGAAAAGATCTAGAAATAACTGTATTCCTAGAACATAATAAGGGAGATGCGGGGGAAGTGGGCACCAGATCTAGAGTGAAGAAACCAAAATGCAGCCTTGTCCCACAGATGGGGAGATTTGGGCCAGCACGTAGATGATCTGCTTTAGAATAAGGTAACTTTTTATTATATGGGTGTCCCAATCTCTTTTGAATTCTCAGTTCCTCTGTAATACAAGCACAAGGAATAATTAAAGCTTAAGGGCAATTAAAAATCCAACCAGATTTTGTTCCAGGCAGAAACGACATACTTGATAGCTAAGTAAGCAGGACATTTTTGCAAGACTAAAGGAGTGAGACCCATCCTTGAATATCTGAGATGATGTATTATGACATGCTGGCTTAAAACATCCATAATAAATAACCTGCTACATCTAAGAACAGTATTCATAGATCTGCTCTGACAAGTGTACTGCCCTCCTGGTGCCTCTGGCTTGGGTGGGATTTGCACTTCAAGTACAGGCAAGATTTACATTCTTGACTTTCCTTTAAATTGCAATAAATAGCTAATTATTATCTATGTCTACCTCTTTTCTCACCCTAAGTGTTTTTCTGACCATCTCTTGCCTTATATTTTAAAGGTTTTCTCTTTGTGGCCTCCTCCAGCCCGTACACATTTACACTCAGCCAAGTACAAACACACACTGTGCATCTCCAGACTATCCCACTGGCACCAGTCTCTGTTCAACCACACCACGTGGGTTATAATCCTCTTTGTCCCTACCTGCTCTCCCATCTAACATGTGCTCAGCAGGTCTGTGCTCCAGGCCTGCCTCAAGGGCCACAGATTTCTCCTTTTCTTCCTCTATATTTAAATGCCTTAGAGGAGAGTGGTGGTCCAGCTTCTCTCAAGTTGAACGATCTTTGCTGCACTGACTTGAGCGGTGCCAAATCAGAGGCAAGCAATCTGGTCTCTTGCCTTCCCACCAAGCTTCCATCTGTTCCCAGGTCCCTGCTAGAGACTCTCTGCCCAGCATCACTCTTTAAAAAGCCATTCTCTGTTTTCTGCTCTGATTCACAGTGAACTATGTCAACTGTCCCAGCCAGCACTTGGTGAGCAATGAGTTGGGAAAGTCTTGTCCATCACACACAAGAGTTGTAATCAGTGGACGTTAAACTACCTCACACACACCACCTACAATCCCATCTATGCCAAAACAGACCCAAGGTCAATCACAAGCACAACAGCTCACACCTGCATATGCTGCTTTTAAAGGATGCTGCCAGCACAGTCTGCTTTTGCTCCCCTTTTTAACAGGGCAGTTAACACTCATGTTTACAAACAGAGTATTTTTCTAATATTCATGAATTATAACCATATGCTCCATGCTAATTTAGAGGTAACAAGTAGTAGTTTGTAGTGATAACTTGTCCAGTTAGTGCTGCTGAATAATCTAAATCCAGCAAAAACCACAAGGAAAACGGCACAAATCCTGATGGTGAAAGCCCCTCATGGGGAGCTACACTGCTCCAGAGACTGGTTTCAGCAGGGTCTCCAATGTGTCATACTCCCTTCACATATGTATTTTCAGCATTTGTGTTCAGACATCAGTCCATCTGAATCCCCAAATCCTCACTCTGCTGGGATGCCCAGCACAATTCCACAGGATCAGAGATGCTTTGCTAAGGCACTGAGTCTTCTGGCAAGGCACTGAACAACACACTAAGTCACTTTCTCAGCTTACCATACAGTAATTCTAAACCTTAAATTTGCTTCTGCTTTCTGTACACACATGTGAGAGTAGCTTGGGATTCAGAAAATGAGTATAGAAGATGCCTTTGAATTGATGGCTTTCTATTTAAATGTTTCTTTTATTCTCATTTTTCTCTGGCAGTTATACATAAATCTCAATCACAAAAATTGTAAGAAACCCAAACTATATTCTAACTAAAAAACTAATTTCAAGAAGCTAGTTAGTCACATTGTATCTTATAGAAGTTTCCAAAGGTTCTTAAAACCATCTGGATACTTTCAAAAAAAGGAAAATATTTCAATAACAAGAAGCTCTCTGTAATTATTTGAACTATCCAAATTATCTGTTTTGCTTTCTTTTCATCGACCGCTAAAAATCAATTTAACATACAACAGGAAACCTTAATCATATTTACTTCTGGCAAAAAGATACTTGTATGTGACTAAGTTTTCACTAGATAAGAAAAATTAATTGTAGGATCTGCTTGGAGTTCAAAGTACATAATTATTAATTTTTCTGTAGCAGCAATCCCGCAAGATGCTTTGCAAATGGGGCTAATATCGTCTTCTGCAATAATCATCTTCCCTTCTCTGACCATCAGCAAAGATATAATCTTTATACCTGAAAGGATAGGGCCTCCACCAGCTCAGGCAAGGAGGCTGCATTAGCAGTAGGCTTTTAACCTTTGTATGGGGAAAAAAAGAATAGCTGTACAAAGACACAAAAGGGAAGTAATCACTACAGCTACTGTTTATCTAGGATGTATGATCAGTTACAATCAAGCTCTTTGTTCAGGCTTATTATCAATCTCAGTGACTCATTTTGGCTTGTGACATAGACCATGTGCACTTTTGAGATGAGAAGTAGGAATATTGCTTACCTTGTTGAACTGGAGAATAAGCGTTGGTCAGAAAACGAAAGTGCCCTTTATTGTACCAGCAAATCAATGACATGTTTCCCTTCATTCTTATTCTGTACTGTCCTCTGGACTGTGGAGTTTCAGAATTGTTCAGCATGGATGGAGGTAGGCCTGTGCAGTCACTCTTCCTGGTGCTCAGCAACCCACAGCAGTAAATCTCTGCATGTGAACAAACACATTCCCTATCAGCAAGCCATTGCATGGACCCAGAGAGCAAAACCAGCAGAGCAAGCCTGAATGATCTCTGAAAGATCTTGCTCTACAACCTTCCAGTCCAACAGATATGGCAGCTAACTTTTTCTTCTGTAATACCAAAGATTTGTGTACTACATGAATGTCTCTGGAAACAGACAAGTGCAGAAAGTCTACTCTCTTGTTGAAATATATTGACGCCTCCTGCACCATCGTGATGAAACAACAGGAAAAATAATTCAGGGTATTTTCCCAGCTACAACACCTACAATCTGTGTTTAACATTTCAACATGTTTAAAATTGGTCTCAAAACCCCCCAAGTGGTGATATGCATTATGGGACAAATCAGAATTTACAATCCAAGAGAGTCTTTGATGTTTAACTAAAAGAATAAATTGTGGAGGGAACAGGGAGGTAGGGAAAGCTATAGCATCTTTGCTGTTAACTGAAATAAATTCTCCTACGTGACTCCTAAGATGCTTTTAGTCACAATAGTTTAACCTACTGCTTCACTATGCTGCCACGTTCTTGAGTTTTAGCTCAATACTCCTTGCACCCGCATCAGCTGTTTGCTAAGGAAATGCTGCTTAAGCAGCCAAAAATCACTGAAACCACTGGTTGATTTAAAAAATGCATATACCAGAAGGATGGAGAAGATAGAAATACAAGTTCAGTGAAAACTGATTTTAGGGCAAGGAGAAAAGCTGCACAGTGCCCTACCTGAGCGAGCACTGATCTTGTCCTGCACAGACACTAGAGGCTCTGCAGGAGACACAGTCACAGGCTCACAGCTTCTTGGCCTTTTCATATGTGAAAGAGGCAATTAATAAAATTTAACATCACAAAACACATCTCAATACAGCCAGGTGGGCACAAAAAAGGTTTGGAAACAACATTAATAACAATGCTTGAATTTTTCATTAGGCTGTGAAATAGTAACAGCCTGTTTCTGTTAGTCCAAGAGAAGCACATCTTCTCAATCCAATTTTTCCCTGACTCAAAGAAATCTTGGATGGAAAATTCCATGGTCTCCCTCAGTTTTGTGTTAATCCACTTGAGTGGAAAAAAAACAGTGGGCATGGAAGCAGGTGACATCTGTGCACATCTTGTGGGGGTTTAAAGCTCATCTGTCAGCTAAGTCTGCTTGATCAAATTTTTCATCACGCTGAATTTTGCATGATACCCTTACAGTGAAAATGCAAAGTCAGAATGCAGTGTCTGGCTTCCCCTAAACATGTTACCTCTGTTCTTGGGTTTCCATTTATGTAGCTCTTCTGCCTCTTTCTGGAAGCACCTAATCTCTTTAGTGCAGGTGCAGCCTTTGTCCTTGGTTCATACAGTGTCTGGCATGCTGAGCATCCCCTTGACAGCTCACAGACACTACAGGAATACTAATAAATTAATTGCACATACTCATGCATTGGTCCAGTTGCTGTGGGCAGATCTACAAGGAGCTATGGCTCTTCCATCAGAAATGTAAGCCACTGATGTGAGGAGAAGGTCAACCAACACAGTAATGGGAAAACTTCATTCTCAAGGGGGAAACCTGCACTCCGCTGGTTATTTCTAATGAATTAATCAATCCCTGGAAATATATAAGTTCCTTCCACAAAAGACAGTGAGAAAAGCCAGATGGTAACAGGCTTACAATCACTATAGAGGGAACTGCACCTCCAGTGGAAAGCTGATTTTTTATTTTTCTTTTTTTAAATGTCTTCTTTTGCTAAGAGGTACCCAAACAGCGTAAGTCACGTACCTGCAAACCTTGCCATTAACATAGCAAACTTTCCTAAAGCTTTCTTCTAGCTAATATTAAGATCTCCCTGCTTTGATAACAAGCAAACCTGAGAAGAATTTCCTTAGCTGCACAGAGTTTATTATTCATTGAAATGTGATACTTTTTCCAGGAGGCTGCAATGGAATAAAACCAAGCTAATAACTATGTTTTTGTGCTAGAGCTTCAAAACAGCAATACCCATCTCTGAGATCCAATAGTAATTAGTTGTAGCCTTTCCTTTTATTGTAGCAATAAGCCTGTAGAAAGCTTCCAGCAGATGTTCCACTCCTCGCGCAGAATAATGGGAACAATTTCCTCTCTAAGGAACACACCGTGTTGCCTTCCTGCTGTATAGCCTAGAAAAGTGCAGCACTTCTGCAGATTTACTAGCATCTCTCACCATGGATGACACCCTTAATCTACTATAGAGGTTTTTAAAACCACCCAGTTACTATAGCAATAGAAGCAATAAAAATTACACCCATCTGGTTCAATGAAGTTTTTTTGTGTAATTAAATCAGAATCACAACAGGTGTTTGCTGCACACACAGGAGTCAGTGGAAACAGCTTGTTCTCTGGTCTTCTTAAACTGTAGGTGCAATACCAATGAATACACCTAAGATAGTTTAGCAAAGAAGAGGAAATGTAGTGTAGTCACCCAAAACTCATTCCCAGAGTCTCCAGCCTCCAGACAGCTTGTGCTGAAGCCTATTTCACCACATCTTCAGTACTACAGTTCACAAAGGCCATCAGGCTCGAGCTAGTTCAGGCAAAAATACACATTCTGCAATCATTTATTCTGCATGCAACACTGGGTCAAGTCAGAGCCAGGAAACGGGGGGGGGAGGGGGGAGGGGGGGGCTGTTGTGGGGAGAAGTGCGCTTGCTTTAGTCCATGTGCTGCAGTTGCAGGATCCTGCAAACCTTGTGGGAATGCCATGGTCAACCAGGCTAGCAGCTCTTGCAGCTTTGCCAACACCAGCCCCTCTGCAGAACAGAGCCAGATGCTCCTGCTGGTTCACAACATGCAGAAGGGACTTTAAGGGATCATATGTTTAAGGCAAGCATGGAACACGAGGCTTTAGAAGGTTTTGTCCTCTATAAAGGACAATACTAATGCTTAGAGAGGGAAAAAGGGATGTGCACTATGAATGAATGTCACAGCAAATAGCAGTGACAGCTGTCTGCTCACAGAACAGAGAATCTGGGGCATTTCAGTGCAGGTTTCCAGTTCTATTCAGAGGCCAGAGAAAGAAATTCTTTGTATGTCCCCTGAAAAATAAAAAAGAGGTCTATTCAGGGTTTTGGTTTGAAAAACATCAAAGTGTTCTATCTTATTTTCTGAAGTTTTCTCAGTTCTTGGTATCTTCACACGGGTCTCGGAATTATGTTCACTGACATCCCTTTATATTACGAGGCACATTATTGTCTCCTGTGGTACAGTGAAGGTCCTACACCACAGGCTCTCAATAAAGAGCATTGTGTTTTTAACAATAATACATGTGTGGGCTAGGGTGAGGAAAAGTGAATGATAGTTAAGATTCCACAAAATTTTTTATAGGATCATGGGATTCTATGGATTAAAGCATAGTTCAGGCTGAAAAACAACTCAGGAGGTCTCTAGTCCCATCCCCTGTCAGAGCAGGGTCAGCTCTGAGGCCAGAGAGCACTGCTCAGGGCTTTGTCTTGTCTGGGCTTGGAAACTTCCAAGGACAGAGACTGCACAACCTGTCTAGGCATCCTGCTTCACTGCCCTCAGGAAAAATCCTGCATCTAGTCTGAACATGTTTTGTTTCAGCCTATATCTGTTGGTTTTTGTCCTTCCACAATGCACCACTGTAACGACCCAGCTCCATTCTCATGATAGGATAGCATAAGGCTGCTGTTGCGTCCCCCAAAGCCTCTTCTCAACCTGAACAAGAACAGTTCCCATTCCCATAGCAGACTATATTTATATACAGAGTATTCTTGTACTGGAGGCATGTTGTCTAAAACTGCAGGAGGCTGTAATCTCCTCCTTTGATCTACAGGCTACACTCCTGTTAACACAGCCTGGGACAGTGTTGACGAGCTTGGCATGCTGCTGACTCAGGTTAGCACAATGGCTACCAAGACCCCAGGTCCTTTTCATCAACAATTTTGAAAGGAACTAATAGAGTTTTAGTAGGTGACTCTCCAGATTTTCCAGAATTCCCTTTAGTTCCCTTAAAACTTTTATGTTCCCAGTAAGTTTATGGCTTCCAAGCATGAATTTATTTAAATCTTTCCCTATTTCCCTGTTGATAGTCATGAAACCCCCAAACAAAATAAAGCAGTTAAGATAAATACCAATTTCTTTTTGTTTTTGGCTCTCAATGGGATCTTTCTACTGCTGGTCGTGCTCTAGCCCACAAATTAAATTTTCTTAAACAAAAATAGGTAAATTTATCAGTTTAAGAATGGTTCTTGAATTGTCATGAGCACCTGACCATAGATGCATTTCAACAGGCTCTTGTGACACTTCCTGGTCATGTTGTAGTTCAGGTTCAGCTGGCTTAGCCACACATCAAAAAATCCCAATATTGACTTCATTGCTGAAGGAGACTCTGTGGTAGATCAGGAGAGATCTCTCTGTCAAGTCCAGGCTTCTTTGCTTGCCTCTCCCCAAATGTACTGCCAATGCAGTAGGAACCCAGCAGGTGCTGGCAGTACACTATCTGCTTTGCAGCAGAGTCAATAAACACCATCTCCTCCACGGCCCTTACTGACTTCACCACAGCTTGACATCTCACCTCTCCATGTCTCACAGTCCTTTCAGCTCAACGTCTCCCTGCAAAACCTGAGCTAGCCCCTAGTAGCTCATGGCAAATGCAGACAATCCCATTGCCTTATTAAACAGAAACACTTTTCTCCCCATGATCTTCTTTATGTAGGAGTGCCATGCTGTTTTGCAAAGTCAACAAACCTGCCCTCTTAGTGTCCATGCCCCACCCACCTCATAGCTTCACCCCTAGGAAGGTGATAGCATGTACCAGATCTGAAATTTAATTTTGGATGCAGCTGTCAGAGATTATAAATTCTCATGAAGCTATATAACAAACCATGAACCAAAGTGAAATCTCAGTATTGCATTAGCATATTTTATCAGATAGTAAGTCAAAATTACACATTTTAAAAACACATTACTGAATTTCTTACCTGCTAGAAACCATTAATTTGAATGACCTGTACAGTGTAAAGCCTATGAATAATTCAACCCTGTGAACAATTTGAATCATCTGCAAGTAATAAACACTCAACTGGTTTAGTAGCCATGTATCTTTTTCAACCAGGGTTACTGAACAAATGGATCATGCCAGATCATCTTTATCCTTCTCTAGCTAAGTATAAAGGATGAACTCAGTCAAGTTGTCAGTCTTTACATTCAAACCTTAACATTTCATCTCAGGTACAAAGAGTATGTGTATTATCCTCTACATTCTTTTAAACTCAAATTTTGCATCATTCATTTGGTAGTCTTAAAAATGTAATGTTTATCATCAGCTGTGAAAAGCCATCTAGCAAAGATTGGTCTCTGCTCAAAGGAGAAACTCCAGTGCACTATAAATATGCTTGACTCCTTTCACATTTGGCTGCTCACAGCATTTGGGAAACCATGGCTCTTTTATGAGAATATGCAGGTATTCCACTGTAATCAGTGAGTTTCCAGCTTGCCTAAATTAATGTAGGAGATAAGTCCTGCATGGAGCTCAACAGATGCAGCTCTCAGTGCCAGCACAGTCTGTAGTGCTAAACCACAGCACTGGTGCAGCTCACTGATGTTCTCACTTTAAATGACAATCAATATATTGTCTCAATTCCCAGACTTACCCCCTGCTTTGGGCCGTGTTTCATTATTATAATGGTTTATGTGGGTTAATTTTCTGCAATGACAAAAAAGACCCCAACTTGGATGGCAGTGGTGTGTCAGTTTTCTTAGAGATGAACAATTTATCTATAGAAGGAATTGAAATACCAGTGAAGATTTTTGGAAGTATTTTTTAATTCAGTGGCGGGAGGCCCCTAGGTCTGTCACCATTAAAACCAGTGAGTCACCCGATACACACCTTGCTTCTCAAATTCTTCAAAGAGATTCAGGCTGGTAATGCTCGGGCCTGTGAAGATGATGTAGTTCTTTCCAGAGGCGTTCTGACAAAGGCTTTTGGCCACCATACTGTGAAGCTGTGGTTTGTTCTTCAAAGCATCCAGCCCATCAGCACCACTCCCTTCTTTGAGGTGAACATAAATCTTAAAACAGAAATGGTAAAGAAGGTCAGAAGGTTATAAGGAATCCAGAGTGAGCAGATGCAAGTCCCAACATACCTGCACAGCTCAACTTGAGATAAGCTGAGAAGGCAGCAGATACTTGTTATAAAGTGCCAATTAATGTCCCTTTCAAGGGGCTGTTACTTTTAAACCAACTTAGGTTAGCTGGCACAGCTACTGATAAATACAGCATCCTTCACCTCACTTCTGAGGCTCCTGTCACTGTTGTGCAGTTCGAAGATTGTTTGTTTGGCAGGAAAAGACTCCAGTCATAACTGGGATTACATGTTGTACTGAATTTGCATAGGCTTCACTGCTGCCAGCAAAAGGAGAGCACAGGAACTTCAGTTTCAAGAAAGGCCAGTGTAAGATGACCAGAAGGAAATGGCCCATTAGCTTCACTGCATTAATATTCCGATTTATTTCCTGTTGGCAGTAACTGTTGGGCTGTGACACAAGTGTGTGTGCACCTCCATAAATGAGCAAAATAGACTCCCAACCAGCCAGAACACCCTCATCAAGCTCTCCAGGCACAGTGCTAAACACTTAGATCCTTTATATAGATCCTGATTTGGATACAACCCACCAAAACAGTTTCAACCATGCAGAGGAAGAAAACGTGTAACCCTTAAGTTTGTACACAAGCCTTCTATTTTATTTCACTGACAGTATTTTACAAGCACAACTTTCACCCAAGTTGAACACTTATTCAAGCCAACTAGGCATCCAGGCTTCATCTTGTTCTAAGAGCTAGCAGAAGTAACCTGCTGGAAAGAGAAATGGGAAGAAGCAAACAGTGTACTCAGTTACTCAAACACTACTGTAATACTATGGAACTTGGAAAGATTTAATACGAAAACAAATGCAAATTTTCAGAAAAACTTGCCCAGGCCTGCCTTCGTGACTTTGGCTCTGAAGTACTCAAAACTTTATGAATTACAGAAAATTTTACCTGTCAAAGAAAAACCTGAAACTTGTTCAGTATTCAGGGGCATGAAGAAGTAATTTTGCCTTGGTTTTTGGAGTGACGTATCCACAACAACTTTGTTGAATTTGTTTGAGACTTCAACCATGCAAAACATACAGCATTACTTTTCTGTATAGCTTATTTCTCTTACCAACAGACACTGTTACAAATGAAAATTCATAGCAATGCTCAGAGAACAAAAATGCTCATGTTTGTAGTAGTGCTCCCAGTAATTTGTAACTCAATTATCCTAGAGAAGAACAAAAGTCAATTAAACAGCTTCTCCCTATTTTAGATGGTGCATCTCCCAGCACTGGTATTCTGTGTAATATTCCCTAGCAATTCATGCATCATGGAACAGACTTCAACAGGGTGTGTTACATAAGAAATTTCTGGGAAATTAGACATAATTTTGAAGGAACTGACATGCTGAAAACAAGGTTGGTGCAAGGACGAATGTACACTAATTCCAAAAAGTAGAGTAAAAGGAAGTCCTAAATACATCATTTATCATAAAAAAAAAATAAAACCCATTATTGATAGAAACAGCTTCCAGATGAGGATGAAGGCACCAATGTTTGCAGACTCCTTGATTCTGCTCCACTCGTTCTTCAAAGCTGTCAAATTTGTGCTTTCTCCAGTTCTACGGCTGAGGACTAGCTAATTATGATAAGTCATTTAGGTTATTAATCAGGGTGTCAGAGAGCCAGTGGAATGCATTCAAAGAACAGATCATTCCAAATGTACAGCAAAGGTATTTCATGATTATTGGCAACAAAATTAAGACTAGGTTACTAGTGTGTCAGCACAGAGACCACAGATCAAATCCTCAAAACCTACAGACAGGGCAGGGGAGACAGAAGATGCAGACAGATTAGTTTTGACCTTGGATGAGCAGATGAGCTGAAAACAAAGTAGGAATCTCTTTAAGTCTATACAAGTGTCTTACATCTTACCTCCCCTAATCCAGTAAATCTTAGAATCTCTCCTGCTGCGTGCTCACTCCATGTTCCTTGTAGAATGCTGCCCCTCCAAGGGACAGTCCTCTGGCACTGCTGGTATGCCAACTGGTCCCTCACTGTGAGCTGGTTTGTGTCTGGAAGCAGCTACTTTAAAGAGCATGCCCACCAAGCAACTGTCCACTGAGGTACCACTACTTTCCTATGAAGATGCTACACACTTCATAGGTTTTGTTAGCAGAATTCCCTGTGAACCTGGCTTTGAATCTCAAACCCCTTAGCTCTGTTCACCTCCCCAGTGCCCTTTACTCAAATGTCCATACCCTCTGCTGAACCTTTCCTCCTCCAGTGCCAAATACACCCCCTTTTTTTTCCTCCTTGGGCACTTCCTTGCCTATCCAACAACAGTCTTTGTTCTTGGCACAGTATTTCTTGTTTTGGAGAAGCATCATTCAAAGCTTTATCATGCCCAGTTCTATTGGGATGATGGGTGACAGCAGCACAATGTTGGAAGGCATAAAGGCTGCCATGAAACAGTGGCTGTGTACAGATAACTGGCAAAGGCATAGATACATAGATATACAGATAACTTTGCAAATGCCTAGGGGATTCTATGGCCTTTATTTTCCCTCATCCAGATTATTTCATTCCACCTCAACCCATTAAGATCCTACCTACTGAAGCCCACAGCATTCCCTCCCTTTCTGTAATGCATTAGAAGTTGGTATTTAAGAGTCAGGAATCTGCAGAAACAGCACAAATTGCCAGAAATTGGCTGTTAGACCTTCACAGGCACAGTCAGAAACTGCTCCCCCAAAATATTTGTTAAACCATTCACTAGACCTTCTGGTTTGTCCTGGGACATTAGAGTTTTGTGCCCTTTCCATGTGCACCAAACAGCAAAATATCCTCCAAAGTACAGGCTCAACCACTGTTGCTGGATAACAGATGGGAGATGCTGGCAGCAAACATCCTCTGCTTCTGTGCATGACAGCCCAACCAGTGCTTCTTGAACATCTGCAGAGATCTCTTTCACTGCCTACCTTTTCTAATGGCTACTGATACATTCGATCTACAGCACCAGTTGGGATAACCTATATAGATGTGACATCATCTGTCTTAGGAGGCAACTATGTGCTGAAGATATTGAACATGCAGTTCAAGCAATTATTTGTTGAATATCTGTTGTTTATCAGAATAGCAACACACTCAATTCTGCCATCTCTCTATCTGTGGCTGTCCCACTGCACCAGACACTTTCAATCCAGCATGTTTTCATTACCTTCTTGTGGAAAGTTTGTAAGGTCTCACAGAAATCGAGTAAAAAACCGAACACTTAGGAACAAAAGCTACATCTTGACTGCACATTTAAGAGAATGTGCCCTAGAAATATTGGTGATTCTGCTCATAATCAAAGCTCAGATGGCATATTTAAAGCACTTGTGAATAGCACATCCCAAATACTCCACCTTCATACATAATTGAAGCACCCCAGGGTACAATTCTCAAATGAAACAGATGACATTTGGAAGAAAAAAAGGGCAGAGGTAGTAATAAACAGAAGGAAGATTTTGAAAGATATATTGCGCAAAGATATTTCACAAAGGGCAGATCCTAAACAACCACAAAACAGAAGCCATGTTTTTAGATGACACAGCTATAAAAGCAAGAGAACAAAGTAAAGTAGTTGTAATTTTTTTATCCACAATAGCTATTGAAAAAATAACTATTTTTTTCTACAGGCTTCACAGCCAACCCACAACTGCACATTCCTAGCACTACTTTCTAAATCCCACCTCAATCGGTCTTCCCCTCTCATCCTAAACATCACCTCTAACTGTTGCCATTACCAACACTGTTTGGAGATTCTCCTCTCCAGTTTCAGCCTAAACCTGCTGCACTTCATACTCCCTCCTTCTTTAATGATCTCTTCCCAGGCAGCTCTTGTCTAGCAGATGTTTGCACCAATGGTGGTGCTCTTACCAAAACCAGATCTTTTCATTTGTTTGAGGCTCTCTTCATTTTCTTCCTGCTGCTCTAAAGGCTACTTTCTAAAGGGTATGCAAGGACATACAGTTTTCCCAACCTGTTCCCAGCTAGGTCCTGGTGTTCCTTACAAAGCTCTTTACTTTGTTCCCTTCTTTTCTCCCTCTGCATTCAATTTTGAATGAATTTCAATCTGCAAGAACACACACGGATGCAGCTAACATCTTTGTGCTGAGGACTGACAAAAGTCTGTTTTACCTGCACATGTTCTTCAAAGTTTCTAAAAAGATCTTTGTGAGACTGGCAAAAAGATGCTGGCAGAGTTGACAGTGCAAGTCATATGGCTTAAAGCTCTTTCCTTTTCTTTCCATGATTTCTTGTTATTTCTTTGTCACCAAGGGTACTACAACATCTTACCTGCATGGTGGACCGACAACCCATGGATCAACAAATGCAGATTTTGCTCTGTACCTTCTCCCAGGCTGCCACACCTAGGTCAGGCAGATTCATTATCTCTAACAGCTCCACATAAATAATTTCCTATTTTTTCAAATACCTAAGAACTGCCTGGCTTTCCTCCCAATTACTGCAATCATCCTTCTTTTCTTTGGCCTTGCTGAAATGTATTTTGACATCCAGACAATGCTCCACCCCTCGGATCACTTGCCTAATCCTTTGCTTTGACCACCTCGGCCTTCTGCCAGTTCCCTCTTCTTTGCAGCATCAAATGGAAATGGAGCTGCAAAATGGAGACAGGCCTTTATGGTTTAGGTTTCCCTATTGATCTCCTCCTATACCATGTCAGTATAGTGATTCCTGCCCGCATTTGCCCTGTGAAGCCAAGCATCCAACAACTAATGTCAAACAAGCCTACATTTGCATCTTTCCATGCTGCCATTCTCCTGCCTGGTTGGAAATCACCACCATCTCAGTACAGCTCTTTCCTTTTGCTCTTCAAAACCTTTCCTAGAAAGGATGCAAACCCCACAAGGCAATTGCTAATCAATGCATCGGTCCTGCTGCTTCTTAATGCTGCTTTTCCAAGCTCCCTCTGTGTAACTGGCAGCCCAGCTCAGGTCCATGACTGAGGCTTCACTCTGGTGCCACACAATTGCACAATATTGGCTCAGATTTTCTACGAAAATTACTGTTGAGCTGTGAGAAGGTGTGTAAGTGAGGAGGTGTAAGTGAGAAGGTATATAAGTGATGCAAGGCAAGAACAGTATAAACTATCAGAAATGCTGTAACTGTTGAGAGGATAACACATAGCAGCTCAAGGAGGAAAACACATAAAAAGGGCATAAAATCTTAAGATAAACCCATAAATAGATGACAAATCAGTGACATGGAGGACCCAGCTCATTTCTAAGGAGGAACCACAAGGCTGATAACTGCCTGGCCTGTGCAGGCTCACCAGGAGTAGGGTGTATACTGGCACCTAGGAGTGTGTTAGTGACAGATCTCTGCCATGTGCATTAGCCAAGAAATACTGCTGCACTCAGCCTGCTTCCACAGTTCTCTGGGCAGCCAAAATGTGACTGAAGAGATTTGCTGTGGGAAGCTTAAGCCTCCTTCTTGCACTTAGAATCTAAACTTTCTAGGGCACGGATTGTCTTTTTGTTCTGCTCTCCACACACAGCACAAAGGGATGGGGTCCATGAGGGGCATTCCTATGGCAAACCTATTAAGTGCATAAGAGGGGAGGCTCTGGTGCTTTTAGTCTGCTTCCCCAGGCAGAGCTGCACTGAGTGAGAATAGCTGCAGAAAGGACACAACTGTACAGGTAGTTTTATTGTCATAAACTCCAAGCGGCTCAGATGGGAACTAAAAAATAACTTTTATTCACACCTGAAAATAGACACTAAGCCTGTATGTAAACTCTGACAGAGATCTTTGCATTAGATCACATTTAGGTTTTGTTTTCCTATTCATTTAGAAACATGGTAAGATTGTAAACTCCATAAAAATGAATAGGGCTGGCCCACCACACATCTGCAAAAATACCTTTCCGTTTAACACTGGTGAGCAAGAGGATAACTGACTTTCAACTGAGATCTGGGATTCTTAGATGCTGACATTACAGAACCACATGCATTAGTCAGCCACAGCCGGATGGGAGCCAGAGGAAGAAAGTAGATAGGATTTTCCAACCACCAGTGACTGACAAATGAAGGTGATCAGATTTCCTGGGATCCCCTCTCAGACAAAGCCTGACCTTGAGAACCTCGTCAAACACCTGCTACTCTGTGTGTTCTAGATGCAACTGTTCCAGAAATAGAGGAATTATCAGGGCACTGTTTAAGGAAATGCAAGGGCTCAGACTAATCTCTAAACAGAACTTAAATAGGCCGAAACACCAACATTTCTGAGAAGCTTATTAAACACGTGAACAGATGGCTAACTCTTCTGCAACTCTGACCTTGAAAAAAAACCCTGACTCCAGGTTTATTTACCCCTCCCTTTCCCACTGACTGAATGCATTTACATGGTGTGTTGTGAAATTACAAATTATTTGGGGCACAATCTCAGTTTCTCTAAATTCTGGAAGTTCTTACGCTGTAAAGTCAATAGGGCTATGAAGTATTTAAGCTGGCTGTAGCTACCCTGTCTAAAATTACTACAACATTTACTGTAGAAGCATGGTGTTTACATTGTTCGGGGTTTTTTTGCTGCCACTGAGAGCTCTGCCACTGATCTGTGGAGCAACCTCAGACATCTTCCTTCACCAAGACTGCTGCTCTTTGGGTAGAGAGCCCTTTCTTACCCTCTCAGGCAGGGATTGATCCAAAAAAGAAATCCAAAGAAACCTGATCCAGGTTTCACTCTTTAAATATGGCTACCATGTAAATTGCTGTTTCTTCAGGACCATGGGAAGACTCAAGCTGCAGAGACACAGTACTGTTCCTTATTCTGTTCTGACTCATCATTTCATGGGAAGCAGTGGAAGGTGGAAACTCAAAGTCAGTCCCAGTTCAAGGACCTAAAGCACTTCATAAATCTGAGTAACATATTTCACAGGGATATTAGTGAAAATGAAATGCATTATTGCAAGAATTTTCTGCCAGGGAATAAAAGCAAGTGCAGAGCCCATATATTTGAGGGCAGGGAGGAGGTGTGGAAAGGGAAATGTGTCCAGTATAGCCTCAGAAAATAAAATTAATCTCAATGAATAGGAAAGGATATACATATCCATAAAGTAATATCTTCCTCACCATTATATCAGTTTTTTCAGCAAATAATTACATTGATGAGCTAATTCCATTACTGCCTATCAGAGTGATTAATATTGCCTGACTGTCTCTTTGTAGTGCTCTTTACCATCTACTGCTGCCTTCCATCTTGTTGGTTGATGGCTCTTTGGGTCAGGGACTGTCTTAGGGTTACATTTGGACTATGGGTCTGTACTTTAGGATGAGGCACTATGGGAATACCTTATTCTGCCAGCTCTTCATGTGCTGGGGTTCGCCAGCATCCTGTGCTTCCTTCTCCTGCAAAATGATCAGAAAATTTCCTTGGGCAGGAGGAGCTATGCAAGGAGTAGGCATCACTTAGTAACCATGCTCACTCCTCTTGAGCCACACAAGAAATGCAGAGAGCACATGATATGTCCCACCAGGACAACATAACTAGCCCTGATAAGGTATTTGGGAATTTTTTTCCTCATTTTTTGATGAGCAACATTGCTATATCTAAAATGAGAAAGAGCCTTACCAATCATATTTATGAACAATTTTTATAATCAAGCATTCCAGATTTTCAGAGAAAAAGAGAGAAATAAGAACCGACAAAAAAACTGACACAGCTGGGGTTTTGATTTAAATAGTATGACTTACTATTTAAATATACTCTAAGCAAATACTCTAAGAAAGACTTCTAAGCTACTTCAATAATTTAAACTGCAATCAAGACATTAAAATATTGGTTTTAAAAATGTCTCAGTGGTAAGTAGGGAAATAGAAGTGCTAAGCAGTATTTAGGGAAATAGATTGTAAAGCAACAAGACAAGCAAAGAGAAGATGGAGCAGAGAGGGACACCTGAAGTCCTGCAAGCTGTGTTTGTTGTCCTCCCTGAATTAGAAACAAAGAAATGAGAAGGCCCAAACCCTCTCCCCCAGCAGCTGCTGCCACCTTGATGTCCAGTGTCAAGGGCAGATGAAAAAGGCAACCGTATCGGGGCAGTTTTGCCATCTACTTTGCCAAAGTCAGCTCTCCTGGAGCCCTTCTGAACCCTCTGAGAGGTTTTGTTCGTGTTCCCAGCTGCGGCAGACATATATTTACATTGTTTGAATGATGTGTCCTTCCTGCATGTTCCCACTTGGCCAGCTGACCGTGAAGAGATGCTCAGCAACAAAGCTATTCACTGCAACGAGATGCTCTGCTTGAGATTTTCTGAAGCAGAGATATAATCTGAAATTTTGCATCCATCTTAAAACAAAGACTTAAATGTCAGGGTGCAGTCAAGTTATCGGGCGTACAAAAGACAGAAAAGTAGTCTAATATTCATACACTATTTATATTATGAATATATAAGCCTATGCACCTTCTTATGTCCATGAGCAGCACTTGGATTTTATTCCACTTCTGTTTCATGAATGGCTTATTGGGCTAGATTTTTAACCAAACACCATTTCCTTACAAAAGTAAATGATGAGCCATCAAACAGAAGTGTTTACTCATACCCAAAAATGTGATTCAGAGTTTTGTTCACAGAACAAGCAGGAACAGGAATTTGAGGAGACAAACAGCTGAAACTCCTAACATTAACAGCTGACCTGTGAGCTGCCAACCAAAGTTCACAGAGTAACTCGGCATGTGGCACATTCATTTTCCATTAGGAAAACAAACCAACCAATCCTTTTCATTGTAGGGAAAGCAGAACACTGGGGAAATTAAGATGTTTCCTCAGATGGAGATTTTTTTTTTTTTTGTAACATCAGGCTTAGCATTCAGGATTGGAGGACCTTGTTTTTGGCCAGAAGCATCACAAACTTCTTGAAGTTCCTTCCACTCCTGAAAACCAGTCATACATAGCTCCATCCTCTCTTCTGTCTGGGCTGGCTCACCTTTTTATAGATACATATTATTCAGATTTTTGAAACGGAATTATCCTGATTTATGAAGTGTTGATAGTCCTATTTCATCTTGAATAAAAGACCTCCATGTCATCACATGGAAGCAGTGAGGGAGGGAATTCATCCAGACAATATTACAGAATGTCTGCATGTTTTGAAGTAGGTGGTGTAAGTTTTTTCCAACAGTTGGCAGGTGATAGACAGGTCAGTCCTTAACTATCAGAAAACAAGTCCTTTCTTCATGATGGCAGCTTCACAGGAGATGGAAGGGAAGATGTGTACATGAAGGGGAAAACATTGGATTTTCTTCTGGTTTAGATCAATTCTCTCCATTTGTTAAACAGAGGGAAAGAAACAAAACCTCTGTTTTAAAACTGCATAAACCAAATAACCACTGAAAAAGTGCTTTGGATTCTGCAAGACCGCTTGTAAGCATGACACATAAATGAACATAGCATTTCAAGCATATCATAATTGAAGACGCCCATCCTCCCCAGATTAGGTTTTTCCATTTCAGCATGAAGGTATATTTTTTTCACTGTTCCCTAAGGTCCCTTTCACCCAGTCATTTCAGCATGTTGATGATGACAGCCAAGTCGTGGAATGAAAATAGAAGGCAGCTGGCAAGATAATCCTGGACGTCATCCGGATGCAAGCAAAGCATGAGTATCTAATTCATTAAGGGAGTGGGAGGATTAGGGTGGTGCTGAGCATCTATTCTGTTCAATTTGACATTCCATTAATTTAGTCTCTCAGTGGACAGGACAGGAGGTGCAACATAATTATAGCTCAGAATCTGAAACCTCTGGCTTGTCTGAAGACTTGCTAGTTTTGTGGCAGTTGGCTGGGGGGAGCATGGCAAGGGAGATGAGCAGACTTTGTGCTTGCTGTACCTAACACGCTTCAGTAATAAACTGCGTGTGGGACCAGTGAAGCTCTCCTTGGAGATCAAAGACACTGCCTGTATACAGCAAATGACTTTCCAAGAGCCTTGACAGCAGAAACTTCCAAGGATGCTTCACAAGGTGAATCTATTTTGTATCAGAGAAAACAGCTGCTTTAAAACCTAGGTGGAAGATGCGGGATCCTAAATTTCCTCTCAGAGTGAACAGCATTGCTGAAAACACAAACCCCTGTTCCCAGTGAGCCTCTTTTCCTGCACAGCTACTCAAACAGTCATAACTGTTCACCAGCCAAATTCTGCTCTGAACAAATGTTCAACTGCAGCAAATCCACAGGCCCTGTTCTGACATGCATTCAGCCTGAGCAAGCAGTGCGCACATCCTACCTCTGAACCACCACTCTGGAACATGCAGGACACAACGTTTTCACAGGAGCTCTTGGGAAAAAGAAATATTAGAAAACATCTGCCCCCTCACCTCTAAGTATCAAAATAAATGACCAGATTTTCAATGGCTCTCAGAATACATCAGCAATTGGGGAAGCTGAAAATTTGAAAAGATGTTCCCAATGCCTTACAACAATAAAAACAAATCCTTCAACATGTCTCTCACTCCAGCTTACATCTCACCTTGAACTCACATCAGATTTTATTTCTTTGATAGGGAGGTAGATCTGTGAAAAGATAGGTAATAGGGACCCCCATTAATATGTTTCTCACAGAAAAATTGACATCTTGATACCATATTGATTTAGTCTGTTGGACACTGCTGGCTATCACAGGTGCAGTGTCATACTTAGGGAGAGAAAAGCTGAGTCATAAAAAATGACATAAGTCACAGTACTCAGACATTTAGATAAACTTAGGATATACAAACAGACAGACCTTTTAACTGCATTTCAGTGTAATTAGCTGAGGGCTGGCAGCCAGATGGACATTATTAGAGACAGAAACTCTCAGTTAAATCATACGGCAAACAAAGCATCGGGAACTTGTCACCACTGTCCATTGGGTCTCGTATCCTCAGGAGTCAGAGGCCTCCTGCATTTAGATTGTAGCCCCCGGCAGGGTAACGAAGAGAAGTGATTGTTACCTTTGGTCCTGCAACACATTTAAGGGCCTACTGAAACTGAATCACAGCATTTGAAGAGGTAAGACCCACCTGGCAGATGAAACCAGTGGATGAGCACTGCCGAACCCAAAGACTGAATTTCCTCTTTTTCCTCTTGCGCAGCTCCCTCTCTGTGCAGGTAGCAATGAAAACAGGATCCTCGTCAATCAGGGGCTCATGTAGTACCTGCAAGTGGCAAGAAAAGAGGCAGAGAAAGAAACAGAAGAATACATGATTGCTAAAAAATAGGTGCTTTAACTTCTTTGAAGGAAATACAACCCTTGCACTGTGCTTGTGTGCTTCACCCCAAACAAAGAAGCAAATTCACTTTTGTTTGATGCTACCATCCAAGAAAAACCAAAGCCTGGCCAAGCACACTCCATTATGGATAGCTGCTCTACACGTGGTTTGCAAACATTGCAAGGCACAGCTCTCATTTCTTACTATCGGCTACAGTTCAACATCCCTCCAAAATGATGCAGGGGATGGGGCAGGGAGAGTGGATTGTTAGCAGCGTCCTTCTCCAAGCTTCATCATAAGCTTTATCTTGTTTGGCAGAGTGTCTTCCACCCAAACATCTCCTAAAATATGTTGTAAAGTACATTCCTTGGTTACAGCAAAGGAAAACACATAATAAAGAGAAACTGAAGTTAAGGGAGAAAAAGATATTTTCTGCTGCCACTTAAGGAGGTGGTGAAGAGACAGAAAATATTTTTCCTGGCAGCAGCAGCTACAGGGAAGTCTCTCTTGCCTCAGGAGCTGAAAATTTTGACAAAAGGAGACAAGGAAAGAGGCAGGAATAGAAAAAGATAAGGCAGACTGGAGCAAGTAACGAAGACCTGTGAAAGTGAAGCAGTTTCTGCATTCTGCATCCAGATGCTCTAAGCGGTTCCCTGTTTCTTAAAACTGTTTTGTTACACTTCTCTCCATTAATTCAGCAGCAAAACTGTTAGGTATCACACTGTGGAACTCACCTACAGGAAAGTACTAGTAGTTACCCACAGCTCACAGGTAGCTGTGCATAACATACACATACCTGACTACACGATGTGCAAGTTGTCTAGCAAGCCACTTGTGAAAGTACAAAGACTTGCAAACTGTTAAAAGGTCTCAGCTGATAAATGCTGACCAAATTCAGACATGTACATCTAAATCAGAGCAAGTCACTGTGGGCTCCCCTCCTTGTACATGACGGGAAAGCAGTCCCAGCAGGCCATAATTCATACCCTAGTAAAGATGTGCAAAATAGTCAGATGGGTTATAACCTAAAGGAGTCTGTTCTTTTCCAGTGACCATCCCTCCAGGAGACAAATACAGGCATGACGAGGCTCCCATCCTCAGATGAAGCCTTTCCACACCTGCATGTGTGCTACTTTTGTGCACATCCATGCAGTCAGTGTTGGAAANTTAGTAGCTTAAGTGTGCACACAAAAGTAGCACAGTATGCTACTTTTGTGCGCATCCATGCAGTCAGTGTTGGAAATGAGAACAAAGCTGCACTAAACCTGGGAGCGATGCTTGTAGGAGAGATGTGGTGGGTGAGCAGTTAAGCACCAGAGACGAGCAGCTGCTGGCCTCATGAATACAAGATGTTTGCTGAACATCACTCTGTCAGCCCAAAATAGGTACCCATGCCCTCCCCACACAGTGATGGCTGCACACTGTCATTTATACACACTTCACTTCTTAACGACTCGTGCAACATTCACAGGACCATCTGAAAGCACTCTTGTGAAATGTTCAAATTATACACCAAAACACAGATGTGAGCAAGGAGAGCTGCACACAAAGCTATTTGATCTTCCAGCTGCAGCTGCCCTGTTTCCCCACTGAAGCCAAATCTTCTTCCTCTCTCAAGGTCCACACAGAACACAGCCCTTCCTATCTAAAGGCCATCTGGGGCATTTCCCACTTCCACCTCAGAGGATTCTGACAGTATTTTGCAAATATTAAATGTGTCCTCATTCACTTTTGCCTTTCTGCCTCTCATGTGCAGAGGGAAGGAGAACATCCTTTGGGATAAGGTTGCACACACGGTTAGGAATTTCTCAGCTTCTGGAAAGGCTCTCTTATCTGCCAGATCCCACTGAGCGGTGTGGTTCCACTGTTATAATCTCCTCTGCTGTAGGATGGAGAGCAGCAGAAAGAAAAGGCTGTATAAGCATCACCTTAGGACCTTTTTTACCCTCTGTCATTAGCTCCTTTCCCTCTGCACCACAGCATCAACTCTCCTCGCAGCAGCTCTACTGCATCCTGTTTACTCTTCACACTCTTTCTGCCTTCTATGACACAGTATGGCCTGTCAGCCTTACACTTAGAAAGCAAATCTGAATATATAAAACCTCTCTCCATCTTCCTTTTCTCCCTGCCCATGCTCAGCCCTGCCTTCCCCTAGGACCCAGAGCTTCACCTCCTTTGTTCTCCTCTACTGAATTTAAGTATTTTCTCCATAAGTTCCTACTCAGCTTCTGTGAAGGGGGAAAAAAAATGTGAACAGACTAGGACAAGATCTGCTGTTGCTGCAAAGAAAAAATGTGGAGAGGCTAGGAAGATGAACTGAAAACCCTGGAACTTGCTCTTCCTGCTTTCTTCAGAGAGTGGGGGACAAGTGTTGTCACCCCTCCATATGCAACCACTGCTTCAACAGCTGTAAAGAACTTTGCAAGCAGGGCACTGTATGGGTTGTGCCTGCTGGTGGAACAGCTGATCCCCACCTTGTTTTCAAAGCAAGCAATTTGTTGCTCCTGGCACTGACGTGTTTTTAGGACAAAAGTTAGCCCTGTTCCTACTGGCCCATCCTATTAATTTGTTCACCCTTCTGCATTCTCAGTCTCCTTGCTTTTCCTGTAATCTCAAAGCCATCTATTTGCCAAATCCCCATGCAAAGTGATACTTCCTCCCTGCCTATTCCCCATTCTTGCTGTTGCTGCAATATACACTTTTACAGGAGTGAGCTTACTGCCCCCATGGCATATTCTTTCCTGCTTCTCATCTTCCTTGATAAAAATCTCCTTTCAGGCTTAATTGACTCCTACACATATTCCTGGCCGCCTCTTCACCATCTTTTTCTCACTCCCCAAGTGCTGCCCTCTTCATATTCTGACTTCCTTTGATGCAAGATAGCTTGTGGATTTCTTCATAGAAATCATCCCCATTTTTTTCTCTCAAATTCCCAGTTCTGTTAGGGTCTAAGAAGCTCCTAGTCTAGTTGCTTTGCTCCCCCACTGCTATCACACTGCTTTCCTTTTTCTTTTC
>VZRQ01006258.1:2080342-2115108 GCA_013397975.1 Machaerirhynchus nigripectus
TTCTCTTCTCTTCTCTTCTCTTCTCTTCTCTTCTCTTCTCTCCTCTCTTTTCTCTTCTTTTCTCTTTTCTCTTTTCTCCTTTCTTCCTCTTCTTTATAGTAACCCTTATCCCTGATAGATCTACCTGCCAAAATTTCACTCTTTGTTTTCCCCTCAACATGTATTTGCTCTCCAGGTGTTGCAGAGGCAAGACTCCAAGATGGGACTCCATCAACTGCTCCATCGGACAATATCTTTAACTCACAGAACAAAGATAGCCACTGCCAGGGGTGCCTTTCTCTCTTCTCCATTTTAGATCATTCAAGTGCTCTTTCCACGCCAAAATTCCACCCATCCTGCTCTCGCCAGAGCCCAAACAGGCTTGTAGACAAAGCCCCATATAACTATGTCTTTTGTACTTGGAATTCCTGGACTCCATATACTTAGATAATGAACCAACATATCTGTGAGACATCTCCCCCTTAGATCCACGGCCATCCATCTGTCTCTTCAGCCTGTCTTCTGGAGCAGATGCCTCACCTTGCCTTGTCTCTGGCTTTTGGTGGTTACCACTCAGTTGCAGAGTCCCCTGGGTAACTGCACCTGTATGCAGTCCATCATTCCTCCAGCAATAGTAGCTCATGCTTCTGCCTCTTTGCTCCAAAGCGTCTCCTGTCTAATCTAAATTCTCTTGCTGGTGTCTGACATCTCTGCTTGCATATCTAGCTGTCAGTTCTGATTTCATTATGCTGCATTGGATAGCATCTCCCTTCTCTTAAGAACCCCTTAGTATCTCCTTTTTTGGTCATTGCAGACATCCCTCTCCTCCTGCTGCAGATATCACTGGCTAGTGAATCTGAATGTCAGTCTTTACCTCCTACTTGCAAAATCTTCTCAGTCAGGCAATGCCTGTATTTTCCATGCTTTCTGAGTAAGAGCTCTGAAATGGCACTCATTTTAGAGTAACAACCCACCCACCCAGACAAGTTTACATCCAAAACCGACAACCATCCTGCAACAGTTTTACTTCTACTCAACATAAGGCAATATTGTCCTACAGACTGCTGCTGGAAAGCCATTTTCCAAGTCTATCACGCTGACCACATTGCTTTTCTTTATTTCTCTCTGATAGTTCTTCTCCAGTATATCAGAAAGATTCTTTCTCTTCTCATTTTCAAGGTCCTGGTTGGCCTATCCACATTTTACAGATCCTCTCTGCCATCATTCAAAGGTTATCTCTGACCTCCAACGGAGCCATGATTCCCTGCTCTTCTGCCCATTTGTTTAGTCTTCAATCAATCCTCTTAAAAACAAAAAGTCAGTTCCTACAGTACTCCATTACCATTAGGTAATTTAAAAATAGCAGTGAAGTTTCATCATTTTCTGTTGCCAAACTTTCCCTAAAATCTGGCTTCACCAAAGGCCAAGAGCTGGCCAAGAGCTACAGGACATCAGAAATTTACCTTGCTGTTCAATATCCTTATTGCTCCTCTGTCTGTCTTTCTCTTGCATGATGTCTTTTACTTGGCCAGCATTCTCTGAATATTTATGTGTTTGTGTCACACTCCAAGAAGCCCTAAGAAAGAATGGTTCTGGTTTGGGACCAGCACCCTTAACTCCCAAAGAATCATTCTGAGAACAGGAAGTCAGAAATATAGAGGTAAAACACAAGCATGATCTTATAATTTTGAAATACCCAATATCAAATGAATATTTAATCATGAGGACACAAAAGCTAGTTAACCAGCCTATTTTTGCCCATTTGTGTTTTCAAAGAGGCTGCCATCTAAAGCTGTGAGCTGGTTTGGAAGAACTATGTTGAAACTGCTTAGCTGTAGCCTATGATATCACCAAGGGTGAAACACAAACAAGCTGCCAAGTAGTTGGCCAAAGTTTAGCACCGTGCCCTTGGAGCAAGAGATTGGAGTTACATCTGTCTTTTTGCCTTCGGTTCACTCCTGCTGGAGATAAGAAGACAACTGTTCCCAGATGACATTTTACTGGGGAGATGCAAAACTGTTTGGTTCCGAGACACCAAAGATAAGGTACTTTAGAGGGAGAGGGAAGCAGAGAGTACCTGGAGTTATGCTCCTGACCTCTCCCACACCAGTCAGGGGCAGCCAGACAGAGCAATCCTGTCTAGTCGCATCCTGCTGACAACCATATAAGTACTCAGCAGGCACAGAAGGCTATTTGAGCAGTGATATTATTTTCCCCAAACTCCTCTGGTTTCTGGAATTCAGTGTATATCCTTGGCAGGTGAGTACCCTTGAATTTGTTGCTCTATACCACCTGAGCGCTGGCAGGGCATCCTCCCTGCCTTCAGGCTTGCAGACAGTAGCACAGCTACAAAGCTAAGTAGCAAAGAAACAACACTGCTTACAAAAACAGACCCAAACCTCTACCTCTTGTTGCTCAGGTAGAGGCAGTGTTTATATATACAGATGATGCTGAGGAGGGATAAGATGCAGAGAATATTCCTGTCTTTTTTTTCCTACCAATCTAGGTCAGAACACCATTTTTTTTTAGTTCAGAAACTAAAGCTAGCACTGCTGATACACAATTAAAATGTTCTGGGCTTTCAATTCCTTCATAAGCTGGAGAGTAATTATTTCCTTTTGTTTGCTCAGTATATTTAGCAAAATAATTATAATTCACTAGATTGTTTTCTTTGCTTTGGTATATTGGCATAGTTCTTTCTCCCTGTTTCCTTTCATAGCAACTGTGGTGTTATTTTTACAGTCACATTTGGGTGGGGGGAGGGGTCAGAGATGAGAAAAAACCCCCTAAGTATTTTCTGACAGAAGTTCCACTTGAAGAATCTTTGCTAGCTCTCCAAAAAGAAAAGACCAAATCTATAGAAGAAATAACTGTGAAGGCAGATGTTGTACTGACTGCTGGATGCAGATTGTCCCTGCTCTGTCCCCAGGGGTGAGTTACACATGGCATCTTCCTAACCCGTGTTCTGTGAGTCCACACGGCCAGAGGAAGAAAGTCAGTAATGAGCCTACCCACAAGCCCAGACAGCCCTGCTGCATTCAACAGGAGCTGTGATTTAGCTGTTTGATGCCACTTACAAGAAGGTAGCATAAAGCTCATGGCTCAGCAACAAGCCACCCAGGTACCACAAGTCTCATGTTGAAGATAAAGATGTACCTTAAGCAACAAATCCATTCTGAACTTGGGATTTCAGGTATCACTGATTACAGAAACCTGGGCCCCCCTTTCCAACCAGCTTTCAGAGGTAGAACTTCCAAAAGCCCATCTAAATGGCTATTTTCCCTCATCTTTCCATTTGTTTCTGTGCAACTGGATTATTATTTTTAACTATTTCTGTTATTTTTCACTGGGCATTCTGGGTTTGATGTTTACTGCAGTCTGCACTCAAGACAATTTGCAGGGAGAGGTCTTTCCTGCTGTTTTGAGCAGAAGGGGTCCTCATCTCTTGAGACAGGTAGTGTGCAGCCCTGACTGATGGCACCCACGAGGATGTTACGCACAAGGCTCCTTTCAGGAGGAGGCCTGGAACAGCCCCCAGTAGGCTACCGGAGGTACACTAGGGTATTTTTAACAACAGATTCAAAACCTTATTCTTTCTCACAGGGTTATTTTTGAAGCTGTATTTTAGTGCTTTTTGTTCCACTCAATATCACTGAAACATGCTGCATAGAAATCATTGACGTAAACACTGACAAAGGAGCAGAGGAGTGGAGGGGGAATGAAGAGAATTGGGCTGTCTCTACTTCTTCCCCCCTATTTTTTTTAAGTAGCATCTCCTTACCAAGCTCAGGATAGGAGTACGTCTTGCTTGTGAAGATTTAGATTTTGCCACTGTAAACAGGGTGAATTATTTTGTCAGTTCAGTTCTCAAGCCTTGCTCGGGATGGGGAATGGGAGAAGGGATATACATGCAAATCAAATCTTATCCTTTAATGGATTTGCACTCACAGCATGTGCCACAGCACACCATTATAAGCATTTACATTAGACACAGTGATCACATTTCTGAAGCCTTTATCTTCTGCCCATTGAAGTCAACAGCTATAAGGATTAGATTTCATACCTTAATAAGAGCTCAGTCCCAACAATTCCGTGTTTCTCACTGCCTGTTTTGTCTTAATGGAAACATACTTTGCTTGGCTTAGTGAGAACACTCATCCCTCCTCCCTTCTCTACCTTAACAGCTTTTTAGGCAGCTGTGTTCTCATGAGTTATATAGGTAGGATTTTTATTGTCTATAAAATAGAAAAAACTGTAATCACTCGCCATTTATTTTAGGCACACTTCAATGGATGTGATGCACCTATGCCTTCATTAATTTTGTGCAGCAGGCCAAAATGTGATGTTTCAGAAGGGAAACAGGAAGAAAAAGAAGACTGTGGGCACAACACCCTTTCCAAATGCCTAAGTGAAATATTTATATTCTGGAAACAGAGAATTGATTGAAAAGTTATGTGAAGCAGTAACATATTTCATGCTTACTACTTTTTCTTTCCAGACTTCTGAACACGACCAGTAGCAACAGCTTCAAAAGCAGATCATTTATACTGAACAAAGTTTAAATAGAGTATGATGAATATTAAAAGATTTTCACCTGTCCCCCTTTCCAGTTGTGAGGAAGCAGCTGTGGTACTGGACCATACAGCAAGCACCTACTGCTAAGGTCAGGGACAGTCACGCAGCAAACTCAACTTCTCCATCCAACTCAGCCTGCAGTGGGAGCAGCTAACAGTCTTCCCTCCAGCCCAGCTGCACCAGTTCTGCCCTTTCTGCCCTTGCACAACCTGCAACCTCCCATCCGCAGGATAGCAAAACCTACTGGTACCAGCCTCACTGAGAAGTCTCCAGGCTTGTTTAGGCCACTTACACAAGCAGCTCCAGCTTGGAGAGCACCATTCCCACCGAAACAGGCTTGGTGCCTGCACTGACAGACGCTGATGAGCACTTACACAGGACAGTGCTGCTTTCTCTCGTTTCATGGAGGCACTACAGCACAGCTTCACACTGTGAAGCCCCAGCTCTTTCCCCAGGCAGATGTGCTGTGCACTTTCTGTCACAATGAGACAACCAGAGCACACAGGTCAGATATTCCCTGCTGACAGCTTAACTCTTACCTGGGCTTGCGAAGGTCTGAAAGCAGAGTCAAAGCCATTCTGCAGAGAGTCCAGAAAAGGCTGGATTTTGTAGAGGCTATGTGTTGTCTGGCTTGAGCGGAAGGCCACAATGTGGAAGTACTTCAGAATCTTCTCAAACCGTGATTGTGTCATGATAAGTGCAATGCTCTTGTTGCTGTAGAAGCCGCTGCTCCAAATGCTGAGAACAGACTCACAGTGGTGGATGCTGGTTGATATCATGTAGCCTAAGAAGGCCTTCATTTCCGTCAAGGTGACGTCAATCCAGGCATCATCACTACCAAACCTCTCCTGGTATTTCTTGGCATACATGTTGGTTTGGACCACCATATTCTTTAGTACATTGTCAGGGACAAAGAGCTGAAAAAAGTCCATGGCACTGGCAGTCAGGGGCATTTTTCGTGTTGGACCTAGGATAAAAATGAGAAGGAAAGATAGGCACACTCCTGACCACCACAAGGCATGTCTAACACCAGAAATTAAAAGTATGATTTATTTTTCTAATGCAAATGATGGCATGTAACCATTGTCTGAAAGACTTCATCAGGAAACTTCCCCTCCCTCCCCCATATTCTTCCTCCTATATGATACTATACACTCTGAAAAGTTTCTTCCTCTGCTCTGCACACTCATTGGTTTGTAGCATGCAGGCCAGTAGGACACGCACGCATTTTATTTCTCCACTTATGCATTATCTGCAGCTTTTATCCTCAGCAGCTGTTTTGGCCTTTTCCTGGATAGGCTTTTTTTTTGTCCATGTATGTGAAAGCAGTGCCTTCCTCCAAACAGCCAAGAAGGACTGTGTGAGTCCTCCAGAGATAGCGCTGCCCTCATCCCAGATGACATGATTCCTAGGCTCTAGAACCTGATCCCACCTTTTCTCTTGTACCTCTAATTCCTTCCTAGCTCATTGTCATAAATTCTGTGACTTTCAAATCTGCCTCTGCTCCATACGGAGTCACATACAGGTCACGTCTATGTGTTTTTGAGTTTCGTGTCTCTGCCACCACACTGGAGTTTTATCCTGCACTCTGACATCCCCAATGAAGCACATTACCAGAACAAGTCACAGCTGCCATGCCGCTAGTGTCACTGTCCCACGTCACAGGGAATATTTTTAGGACTACGATGCATGCAGTGGTCCTCTTCCTCCCATAATGTAATAAGCCTTGTAGTCCCATGCTGTCATTACTCTACCATTTCACTGATCTTGCACCTCCTCTGCCAGTTTCAACTATTGCATAAGAGGAGGGCAAAAAACCAAAAAGAATGCTCTAAGGGCTGGCAGCACTGTATCAGTGTTACAAGGTTAGCCAGTCAGACACCAGATTACATTAGGCTGAATTAGGAACATCAAACCCACAATACCAGGGATGCAGACACCAGTCTTTACAGCCCCTGCTCCTCTAATCCCTCCCACAAACTAACCAAGATCCACTCTAAAAGTAGTAGTTTTCATGCTTGCACCTCATGGTAGTGTTTTAGTCACCAGGTAAGGGCAGGGGACATTCTCTAATCTACAGACACAGGGAAAACCAATCCCCTGAGAGGAGCAGCCTCTCCAAACCCAGTGCACAGGGGAGCACTTAAAAGCAGCTCTACACCCTGTGATAAAGACAGTGTCACGAGTATAATCCCAAACCAAGAGTTGGATCCAAGAAATACCGCACCTTAGTCCAGCAGCCTTCAGCCTTGGGACTGTCTGAAACACTCTTCCTAATCAAAAGGAGAAGGCATACAGCTTCTCATTTGGAGTTCTGCCTAACAAAAGCAGTCTTTCTTGCACTACAAGGCTGCCTGGATCTCAGCATCAGCTCTCCCAGCTGGATTAGAGCATGAGATTGACCGTTCCACAACCTGGCTCTGCAAAGATCCACCACCACGTTGCTCATGTTGCATGCTCCAGCACCCCTGTATCTCAGTTCACATTCCGAGTTACAGCAACAGCTATAGCCTGCAGAAATTTTCCATGAAACAGAACTACAGGAATTATGCAAATACTGTGGTTGGACTTGCTCTTAAGCCTTAATGTTTGGGTGCACTCTGGTGAACTCAAGCTACTAGAAGGACAGGAAAAATAGCATCAAGATTTTTCAAAGAGGAAACCTTCAGATTGCAAAGAATGCCAAAAAACCAAACAAAACTGGATTTTTTTTATAAGTGCAGTGGGAGAAAAAATACCTATTTTAAGATTATTTTCCTATTTAATTTGTGAGATTGAGAAACTTGCAGTTGAAAGCACATTCCTCAGTATTGTAAGATCAGAGGAAAGAGCCCCACACAAACCAAGTTTTGGTAAGGACAGAAGAGAAAATTTCAGTTTAAATGATAAAAGGTTTTCATTAGTAAGTGAAAACTATGGGGCTATAATAGATATATTTACTTAACCTTAACTGCTAGTGCAATAATAAAGCCTCTTAACAAGAAGTTTTCTTCTTTGATCAAGTTTATTTTCTGCTAGCACTGGCTTGACTGTTACAGCTCACAAAAGATGCTCTGTGCATGAGTCTGTATCTTCATTCTTTCCCAAAACCTAATCAAGTTTTCATATTCTACAGTAGGTATGGCTTTCTGATAACAACACATGGAACAGAGAGTATTCCTAGTTATATATGAAATCTTGAGTAGCTATTGAACTTAACTCCAGTGCTCAGGCAACCTTCCAGGTAGCACACAGAGATAGTTTTAAAATTCCTGGCTTCAGAAGCAGAAGCTGGAAGTAGGGGTAATGTTTTAAATCCTGTCTACAGCAAACAAGAATTCATAAAGCATTAAGTCTTACAAAGTGAAATATGTTCATCTTGAGACTTGCGGATATGGACAGTAGGTACACACTGGACTCCATCTTTACTGAGGTGAGAGCAGTCAGAAGCACAAAAATGTAATTTAGGTGCAATTAAATTTTCAGCAGCTGCACAAGTTTACCTTGGTAAGTGATTATGGAAACCCAACAGGTATACTGGATATGACAACCCTTTCTTATCCAGCAGTCCTGCTCCAGAGAACCTTCTACCTCCTCTCCTTCCTGAAATAAATACGCAAGCTTTGTATCTCATTGGTCATGCAGAACCCACAGAGCTTAAAAAAGCAAGCTGAATCACTTTCTGACTCAAACATCAACATAATTGTTGATTAAATAAAATTATGAAAGCCCCTGTATAATCTCATTGTCTTAAAAAACAGCCTTTATTGGCAAAGTGAGCATAACTGATTCATAATTTACTGATACACAATATAACAAGAGCGACATTGAATTTCAGTAGGAAAAGAACTGAATTTTTAACATGAATTGAGTTTTGCATAGTTAATGACCAGCCTAAAATATTTAAATATGACTTTCTATCTAAGTACACAAATATATCCCATAGAGAGAGCCAGCTGTCTGCATAAGGAACCTAAATAGCTAATTTGTACTTGTTAAGGATTTTTACATTGACTTTAATGGCACTTACCCAGAAATACTGGTATGAAAAGAGTTCAGTGTTTCATACATACACTGTTTACCTTTAAAGCTTTACTCAGTCAGATGAAAGAGTGGCTTTGCCCAGTTGTCCATTCTCAGAATGATTATACAATTATGACTGTAAATAAAATTCATATTTTTCTCTCTCCTTTGCTGTAGAGTGTGTGCATGGAGAATATATTTCCTTTCATCGGGTTTTTTGCTTTAAAAGCCAATCAGCGTTTCCCACACAAATTACAGAGACAGAGCGCAAAAGCACTCTTGGAGTGTCCAAACATGCAGCCAGACCCAGTATTTCATGCACAGTCAGAACAGGGACAGAGCTCTACTGACTAAAGTTCTGACTGGGCAGCACACACGCCAGCACCAGAACTTTGCGCTCACTCTAAGTGACCTTGTAGGACGTGGAAAATGTTAACAAACAACTTCTGTTATAATAAATACAATGTGCACACACAAGAACTTCTTCCTTCTCACCCTGTCTGCCAGCAAAAACTTGCACGTGCTATCCACAGCAACCACCTTGCAAGTCATTACTGCTGTTTGGACTAGTTGGTTCCATTTTCTATTTTGCACTCAGAAGGAATATCTCCCCCAGAGAGACACTTCCATTTGTAAGAATAGTCTCAAAATAAATGAAAAAAATCTAAGCAGGAACACATTTGTGTGTCCGTACTGGGGATCCGATTGTGAAGCAGAGGCTGGCACCTCGCCCTCAGAGTGTGTGCATTGCAGAGCCCATTTTGGCTCAACTCAGCTCAGGGCAAACTGCAGCTGCCTCGCTGGCTCTGATGTCTAGCAAGAGAGCAGGCTGTACACTCAACTTCTCAGCAAACATATCCACTGCAGAACACCCAGAAAGATTTAAGAAAAAGTTCAGGTAGAACTTGAGGCAGCCTCTGCATGTCCTCCTACAATCTCTGGTCTTCCCTCTTAGATGGATCCCCACCGGTCACATTCTTCCCCCTGCTTCATTCCCTTTCTAGTATTCCTCACTGAGCAACACATTAGGAAAAAAAAATGAGAACGCCAAGTGAATTAAATGCTTTTTCCTTACTTAACTGGTTTGCAGAATTAAGTAATCTGAGAGAATTTTTAACAGGTTCATGCATCCTTTCCCATTTTTTCTGTTCTGATTACCAACCTGTAATTTAGTAGCTCAGAGTTCACAGACTCAGAATAAAGTCTGAAACACAAACTCAGAATAAATGGACAAAAGATGGAAAATTTCAAAACATAGTGTAACCTATCACTGCTTACAACACAGCATCCAAATCTTAAGAAGGTCAAAAGCATTGTTATTTTGGGCAGGAGAAATCAGATATGCAAGAAGAAAATGCAGTGAAATAAAGTTCTTTTGCTCTGCTGTGCAAAAGACTCTGTTCTCACTCAAAGTGCAATCAAGGTCCATGATAAAATATCCCATTACGCTGACAGGCCCAGGTGTTACCATATGTATGATAACCTAAATTGTGTGGTTTGTAAACAAACCTTGTGCAGACAGCTAATCATGGCTGACCTTGAAATTAATGCAACTTCATTAACAGCTTGGCAGACAATACTCCCAAATCAGGAACAGGAGTGCTAGAAGTATCAGCTAAAGAATTTAGAAGTAATTATTATTGTCTTCTTTGAGGAAAAATTTAACAATTTATAGCCACCCGGGAGAATAGCACATTAAATGTATTATACACAGATATATACCAAAGAAAAATCAATCCAGAAACTAATTTTTTTTTTTTGGCCATTGGGAAGTACTTTCTCCTCCAACATATGGTACAGCCTTCAAAAACCAGGGTTTGAAAAGCCTGTTAATTCCCTTTTCCTAAGTCCAAGCAATTAGAGACTGTTTTATATTCCTGACAAGTTACCTTTGCAAAAGTGCACAACATGATTTTTGGGTCTTATTTAGAGAACATCAAAAAATGCTGACAAAAGCCTTTCGTCAGAATATATACATCCATCAAGAAAATCATGATGCCTTCATGGAAGGTGTCAATTCATAAAATAAGACAGTTAAAACAATTCCTCATCTTTTTCAATGTGTAGAGAGCAATACAAAGAGCTAAAAAAAAGGGGAAGGAAACAAAAAATGATGTTTTAATATTTCTGAAGTGAGATTTTTCAGAATTTCTGTTTACATTAGGTTTCCTCATGTAACCTTTGGAAGCATTGGAGGTTATCTGGCTTGCCAGAATATCAGTTTTCATTTCAGCTCTATTCTTAATGGCCTGGAAATGTACATCAGATCATCCTCAAACCAGAGCTGGTTTGACAACCTTACGACAAGCCTGTCAAGACAGCTTGAAGTAAGTTCACGTAACACTTACTTTCTGGGTTTTATTCCAGTTTATTTCAGAGACCGCTCTCCTGTAGGAACTGGGCAGCAAGTATCCTGGTCTTTAGGATATTATGCTGCATGTTTTTGTTCATCTTCATTAAAAAAACTACCAAAGCTTGAGTGACAGGCCTACTTTGCTAAGTCAAAGGCATCATCCTAATTTATACCAGCTGTGATTCTGACCAGTATTTTGGGCAAGTAGATGTCTGCATCTGTTATTTTGGTAAACAAATCTTAGTTTCTTTTAATGACTGCCTTGCACAAGAATTCAATATAAATGATGAAAACATGATCCATACTGTGGCATTGCTTGAACCTGAGAGCCAGCCTAGGAGGAGGCAATTAAAAAAAGTCAACAATTCCCAAGCAGACACTCTTGGCTTAGAAAGAAGAAACTGGACATAGTCCTTTCAAAGATGGTCTCTTCTTAGACTATAAGGGCTCGCTCTCAGCAGCCCATGCTTCTGGGTAAGTTTTTGAAAGGTCACCTTTACAGAAACTTACTTTATACCCTTGCGTGGGCGCTAAGTAGCCGCACTTCTGCTCTACATTTAGTTACAGTAAGTTTATTCCAAGCTATTTAGCAAAGTGTGATTTGACTGCATTCTTCCAGTCTTATAAATAAGCCCTTGACAATGCCTCCACGTCTGCACATAATAACCGTAGTCAAAAAATTGTTCCAAACAGCTTCTGTGAAAGGCCACTTTCTCTTCCCTCCCTGGCATTAAAAAGGATTGTTTTCTTCACAGCGTCAGCAATAAAGCGATCCACAGACTGCAGTCTGACTTCTATCCATAGAGAGCATTAAGAACTGTGTCTAGAAGCAATCCAAGGACAAATGAAAGTGGACTGAAAACCAGCACAGAGCTGCTCCGTTCTGACTCTGGTCCTAAGAGTCCCTGGCCTCTGCAACAAGCAGCACTGAGTTAACGATAAATTAAATAAAGAACTTTTTTAGTAAAACAGTAAAATTTAAATTAAACAGTAAAATTAATGAAGTACTTAGCAAACTAAGGAACTTCCTGCACTTCAGCTTGTTTCCATGCTGTGTACTGGATCCAGACTGTCATCCAGTTTTTTTTATGCATTATAGCAAAACCCTTGAGCATTAAGTGTAGCATGGCAACCTGGCATAGGTCAGGGACAAGTAATGCACCTGTTCCACCAAACACAAGACAGTCTCCTCCACTGATGTGATGGTGACCTTCCAAAGACTGGGGTGATAACCAAGGCACCCTGCCCATTCCTCCTCCATACTGCCATGTGATGGCAGTTCAGCCTGGAACAGGTGAAGAACTTCAGTGGAGCATCAAGACTGGGATACCATGGGTAAATAATTTTGACTGTCACTCAGCAGATTACCTTGTGTGATAAGACGCTGTAGAAGAACAATTAAATTTTGGGGCATTTTCAAGAGACCAAGCATGCAGGTCTTACACCTTTCCCATTGACCAAATGTATGTTGTACCACCAACAGCACTGGTCTGAGAATGAGAACATGCCAGACATGTCGTGGCAGTCTTCCATGGAAGTGTGCCTTGCTGTAGATTTGAGCCATGGCAAAAAACTGTTTAATTAAGAGGGTATATCTTTGTGTTTACCATAATGTTTTAAAGCTACAAAGCTTTCAAGCTGTGACAAGTACAAAGAATAAAAAGCCCACTGCAGCTGATGTTGACACCTTTAATTATATACTTAATTTCTGGGGTGAGATCTTGCAACCTACCAATCACCATTTTCCCAACACCCAACAGAACCTCCCAAAACACTGGTACAAGGTCTTATGGTTAAAATAACTTCCAAAAGCCAAAGACCTTAAAGCAGCAGAGTCAATGCTGAAGCAGTACTGTATAGTGCCAGTTTACATAATTCTTTGCACATTATTTAGCTGTGGGACTGCATATGCTCCTCCTCAGGGGAATTCCTGCTGCAGCAGCTTCCATGGCAATAGTCCATTGCACTCTTTTGCCACTGTAGTTTTCTATTAGCATTTTACTGCACTACTCCTGGCAGCCCAGCTGACACTGGGCATATCTAGCAGATTAGAGAAGACCATCGATGTGCTGACTTCATACACCATCTGTAATACAGCTTTTAGTAAATCACGTAGCAGCTACACATCTGTCTGTAGGCACAGCTGTGCACATTTATGAAATAACTGTACAAAGCAGCATGGATAGTTTTATGTCAGCACAACTTCCATTACCAGCAGGGTGACCTTCATAACTAAATCCCAGAAGACTGCTTTGGGATGTTTCCTTGGGGGGAACCCTCCTCTGCACTGGCAACTCTTGCAGGTGCAATCCCATCTTTCTGTCCCAGGCACCTGGTCTGTTCTAGTGCACACTGTTCACAAATACCATATCCACATGCAGCTTGCTCCTTTCCAGAAATTTGAAATAAAAATCCACCTGTATAAGCACCAGCAATATTTGACATGAGGACCCTGCCTTGAAAGGTAGGGCTTTTGTGTTTGAAGGAGGAAAAATAGCCTGTTATGTTTTCCAAGCAAATCATCTGAATATTTAATTTAACTTTTGTAAATAAAAGTCAATAAGCAAATGACCCAACTAATGAGATGTTGAAAGCCTTCACACCAACTCCTGCCATTTACATACAATACACACATAAGCCATTGAAAAATGAACCTCCAGTTTTTGAGCAAGTCTCACAAAGAAATGGCTTTCTGTTTTGTTTAAAAATTAGTTATTAAAAAAAAAAAAGAACAACAACAACAAAAATATAACAACCAGAAATCCAGACAGTTCACTAAAGCATTAGAGATAACCTTATCATGCAAGAACATTAATTTCAGAACAGAACTTCCTAATGATTCATCTTCATCCCACATGAGCTAAGGTAGCTGCAGTACTGGTCTCTGCAATTGCTTCCCAGCAGCAAAAGGCTCTTCCTGGAGAAGACAGAGAGTAGTTGTTAGGGTAAGCACATAGTCCCCAAAGTATTCAGCGCTACTTCTCATGAACAGAACTAAGCACCTACTGCAGCACCCACTTGGGAGAGGGTGACGAGCAGGGTGATGCTGAAGCTCTGCTAGAAGAGCTCAAAACCTGGAATCTGCCAAAGAGGCTGGTGACAGGAGCTGCATGGGGATAATCAGGCTTTTTCAAACCTGTTTCTTTTAGGTTGTACTGGCCTCCCTTGGATCTTACTGCTCTCTGTAGGAAAGCGTGCACTTGCATTTCTAGGTGAGTTTCATCAACTGCCCAGTAAGAAAAGTTTTCTCTGCTGTCATCACCACAGACTAGGAGGTAAAGGAGCTCTCATCACTCCATATTGCATCTGCACTTATACACCTGCTTTTGAACTTGTAATTCCCTCACTTTATATTCTCCATGTTCCTCCCCAACACCCTCAAAAATCTTGGGACAAGCCACATGTTTTCTGCTGGTGCATTAGGCTTAGAGCCAGATGAAAGTCTTACTATTTTCTTAGGACACCTAAGATGCAAAGTGGAGGTCATGTATTTGCAATCCTTGCTAGGGTCAGGACTCCTTTACACATGCACAATATCACTTTGTGTACTTTTTATTTCCCTTTTGCCCTTTTAGTCCTGCCCCTGTTGTTAGACTGTCTTTTTCCATCCTTGTTCCGCCTGCCTTAAGAAGTGACCAGTGCTGCAGGCTGTCTGAACATCTCAACTCAAAACACGCAAGCAGCTGGAAAGTTCAATAAATGACTTCTATACGCCATGTACATCAACATCCCTAATCCTCTTACCACATGCAGGATACACGACACACTCCACAGCACCGCAAGTGCTTAGGCTTCCTAATAACTCTTATAAACCCATGACTTGCCAGTTTTAAGAAGTCAGTGCACTTCTTCAACAATTAAGAGTGAAAAAAAAAGGCAGCCACCTGTGAAAAAGATGGGATTTATTACTTGTACTGCCTGTGTTAACTTCAGGGTGGCACAAATGTGTTTACAAGCCACTGTACCCCAGGAGAAAGTTTTCAGGCAGTTGCATCTGCAGAGAGCAAGCCAGAAACACAACTCAGAGCTAAACAGTGCATAAAGCCAGAGTGGCATCCTCAGCAGCACAGCACCGCTCACCCTCAGCAGCAGCAGTCCCTCAGCAACACAGGACCACTCCCGCATCCTCTGCCCAGCCACTGCGTGCAGCCTGCGGAACTGCTCGGCTCCCGGCAGCCAGCTCCTGCCCCGGCCCACGCCGTGCTGCTGTCGGGCACAAGCAGAGCAGGAACCAGCCCACAGAACTAGGTTTGCAGAGAAAAGCGTTGTGTACTTTTCCCCCACAGCCTTTCAGGTGAGATGCTTTGTCACTCTGGAGCCAGTGTCCACCTCTTCAAGTGGACAGGCTTAGTGTGGTGTATTCTGAGATCAGGCAGGGAAAGGACTGGAGGTCACCAGACAGGCATTGCTTTCTAGTAGCCACCCAGAACACCAGATCACAGCTACACTTACAGGTCAACTTGTCCAGGCTTCTTGGGGGCTGCCAACATACGAACCAATAAAAGCTGAAAGATCTCATAAAAATGGATCACTGTAAGAACATACTTTGGGTTATAAAAGGAGAAAGTAGCTTGTATTTCTCATCGTGGACCTAGCACCAACAGAGATTTCACACAGCAGAGATTTTCAAAGAACATCATGGTGTGTTCACATTAAAAAATAAAAACAAGTTGTTGGTGATGAAATCTGGGTGATACTAAGTAGTTGAGTGGAAGACAAAGCAAATAAACCTCTCTGCTATAAAAAACCCACACCCAAACACCAGGGTTTTTAATCTGCAGGTATAATTACACAGGATGCACCTGCAGGGTAAACTTAAATTAGTAACATGGGAATAACTACTGCAAAGCATATCTTTCTGTTTGCAAAGTGTGTCCTTCTGTTTGTAAAGTGCCAAGCACTTCACATGAGGGATTTCTACAGAAGCTTCTGGGCATTATCACAACAGAAATAATAGCTTCCCACTCTGTAACCACAGATTAGGACATTTATAGCTAGAGACCTCAGTGACTGGAGCTTCACATTTCCTAGCTACAGTCTTCTTCTTATAGAAGCATGCAGTCCTCACAGCAGGGTTCAGAACAGATCTGTAGATGACTATACCACAGCTAAATCCTTCACCATTTGAAAAAATCTGCTTGGAACAAAAGCCAGTGACTGATCAGAGGCCCTAGGCAAAATCGATTTGCATGCTTAAAGTAAAGTTTTACTAACATAGTAATATGGAAGTTTCCATTATGTTTTTTTGCTGTGTAAACCCTGTCCCCATGTCCTGCCCTGCATCCTCTTATATACTTACAGCCTGATTTTCTCCAAGTGAAAAGATGTGCAAAGCTGCTGTTTTCATATCAGGCTAGCTTACAATTTCATATGATGGAGTGTATTTTCTTGGTGACAAGTAACTGGAAAAGTTTTCATTTAAAGAAGGGGAGTGGCTTTTGACTGCTGCTCAGAGAGAAGTGGTACTTCCCTTCCAAACTGCCTGCCCATCAAGCTATAGTAATTACTGCCTGAGTTCAGGAACTGGAAGTCAGTCTCCCTGCATGTTTGACTCTGTCACTGATATGCTCTACAATCTCCAGCTAACCATATCATCAGTTGTTCTGGTGTATCAAGTCTCTGGGGTGTCACGGTGTATCACGGCTGTCACTGGGGCCTATGCCCCTTTACATTTTCAAAATATAAAATTAGATGTTCCAACCCCCTCTGGGTCCTGTTCCACTTCTCTCCCTTGCTCCCAAGCACTGACCCATGTGAATTAACACAGTACTGGCATCTACAGTCCCACTTTATCCTTTTTTCAAGTAATATCTAATTAGCATGTAAACACAGATCAAATTCTATAACTGCTGGGGAAGGACATCTGCTGCTCTTCTCTTTTATTTTGAACACAGTGTAATGTTACATGAAAGTGCTGGAACTTGTATTCCCTGCTCTTTTTGTACAATCCACAGGTATGAGCATGCCACACCTACACCCTCTTCAATCATTCTCAGCATAATGGAAGAGGCATTCAAAATCTTAAAGCATGGATTCAAATCTATGGGCTTAAAATCAAAACACCAGTAAGGTGACATACACATTTCTGTAAGTGTGCAAAGGCAGAAATGCAATCTTCTGTACAGCCCAGTCAGCCAGGCCATCAAAATCAACTGAATTACACAGCAGATATGAAACAATTCACATAGAGCTGCTCTTGCAAGTCCCTTTCTTGCTTTGGACACTCCCCACTGGCAAGGAAGTGCCCAACATCCGTGTGGGGTACACTGGTGTTTGTCCAGCACCACGTTTTCTACAAGGAAAATTCAATTCTCTAGACATCTTACCATCTCCACTTATATAACAATTGAGAGTTATTTAAGCAAGTCTCACAAGGCAAAATTCTTTTTCCTTTTATTGTTACTGACATCCAAGCATCTCTGCCTCTTTACCATTGTGTTTTATAGAAAGCTGAGATCTTCCTTCATGCCCTCAGTGAGATGATGCCTCAGCCAGTGTTCGTCCATCAGACATCCTAGTGTCAACTTGATTTCTGGGAGTGATCAGCATATTGTGCTGCTTCAGTCAGGGTTAACAGCACTGCAGCTCTGGTATCAAGTATGCTTATCTGTTTCCAAAACTTCTTTCATTTTCTGATTTTGTTTTTAAGCACTCTTTGAGTATGGAATCTCCCGGGGAAAGGGGTATCAGAGAGCCTCCAGTTTTCATTGGTGTCTTGCATTGCTCTCTGTGTGCAGAAAAAGTAAGGCAAATATAGAAAAACATACATCTCCACAGGGAGCCTCCCACTTCCTAAGCATTCTGGACCTAACTGCTGAAGTTGGTTTTACATTATCGACAGATTTGCTCCTTTACATGGCCCTTCCAGTTCCTCAGTCATTTGCTGCTATGTTCACAAAGCTTTCATTTAAACAACATTTATTTCCATTCATTATGTTGACTGCCTCATAAAATAAAATTAAGAAAAGTAAGAGACCTACTGTGAAACTCCATCAGCTTCTTCCATCATCTTTGATGCAGCTCCTTTCCTGCTCACTGTGAATGGCCCTGAATAGGCAGCAGTTTACCTTCCACATCAAGAATTTATTACATGCCTCCCTTAAGGTCCAGATTCTACTAGGTCTGAGATGCTATAACCCCCATTGATGTTTTAGTGTGGTGGGGGGGGGGAAGCCTTCTGATTATTACCAAAACTGGGCCTGGAATTTTTATAGCTTTGTGTGATCAAAACCCCAAGCCTACTAAGCAAACTAGACTGTTACTTATTTGGGGAGAAGAGAGAAGACAGAGAAAGCAGGTGAACATACGGCTTTTCATCACAGCTACATCTGGGTCTGGTAGCATCCCTGTCAGGGAGGTTCAAATCACTTTACAGAAATTCTCTTTCTGGGCCTGGACTGAAGCAGTTTGGCAGAGCTGGACACAAATGACCACAGTTCTCCTTGCCAAGATCCAGGCACCATCTGCTTGGTCATACATGAACTTAGCACAGTGCTTTCCAACATAGGGTGCTGCACAAGATAGTCTGCTGGGGTGCTAGAAGAAAACATTTTTCTGTATTGTTAACAAAGACAAAAATAAAAAAATTAAATGGTGTTAATTTCATCTTTATCCCATCCTGGTTTAAATTCTGGTTTTGTGTATGCTTTATAATGCACATAGTATATTAGTACAGTAGTGAAAGTGCATAATCTATAAATAAATATACATGTATTTTGGGTACCTGTTGAAAAAGCTTCTACTGATAGGGGTGAATGATCAAAAATGATTGGGGAACACTGCCCTAGAGTTCTCTAGTAATTGCATACAGAACTAAAGCAGCCTAGCAGATACAGTTCACCCTCTCTTTAGCAGAGAGCTGAATGTGTGCTCAAATCCTATAAGCTTCAGACGATCTACTTGTAGGTTTTATACCAATATGAAAAGGAGTCATTTCCCTTTGTCCTCTTAGAAAACTGTCTTCCTGTAAGAGCAGGGGGGTGGTGGTATCAGTCAGAGGTCCTTCTGCATTGGTATAACACTTTTCATGCCACTGAAGAAATACATATCATTCAAGTCATATGTCACATATCATTAAGGTAGTACCACCTATGCACATACTGATATGCATCTCTGGATTCAAAAAATAATGCACTATATTTACATCCCTTGACACTCCCCTTTGAATTTTAATTTGCATCACTCACAAATCAAAAGGATGTGTAAGAGCCTTGTGTTTTTCTCTAGCAGAAATAGGTTTCCAGAGCAGACACTCATTTTGCAGTCAGTCAGCCACGCAAATTATTAATCCTAAAAGCAAGACTCAGGTTGCAATATGTGTAGTGGTAGGAAAATAGAGGAATGTCTTTCTACTATGAAAATTCTCCGTAGTCTATCGTGCAGCCCCTTTGTCCTCCCTCCTAGGCCTTATGACCACCACAGATTTTGGTCACTCTTTGCAAACCTTAGCAAGCAAATTGGAACTCATGTTCTTCAGGAAGCATGGATTTTTCCTTTTGATCAGGGGATTTAATGTTAGTTCCTGCCACTCAGATCTGATACAAAACTTTATGTTGTTGTGAGGATACAAAGCAAACAGATTGTACTTCCAATAAACATCAAAAGGGATCTCTTTTAAGAAATTTTTGAGGTTTCAGTTTGACAACAGTAACCTCTTCTAGGGTCTTTTCAGCTCCAGCCCAGCAGAAAGCATTTGAGGCAGATGCTTAACCTTAAGCTACAGTGATAAAATTATTCCTAGGCATCAGTGCAACACTACACTGAAGTGCATGTTTTTGAAGTGAGATTAAACTTATTTCTTCTAGCCTAGGATTGCTCCAAACAAATGACTTAGTCGTATAAGTATTATAATGTCAAGTGATGCAGTCCATAATGAAACACAGAAATAACTGCAAAAGAATGAGTATTGGCAAGTATAGTATGCAGTCCTTGAAGACACAGCCAAAGAAGAGCTTAAAACTCTGCTTAGGAAAAAACTTTTTTTTCACTTGAGTTTAAAAGCTTGTTTACTTTCTCTTCCCTCTTCTAAATTACAAACAAGGCAACTAACAATGACTCTCTACAGCAGTAGTCAGAGAAAGCAAAACTTAAAAGAAATCTTTGTGTCTCCTTTCTTTAGGAAGCATTCAAGCTCCACCGGTATGCAGAACATTGAGTTCAGCTGTCTCAAAGAGGAAAAGAAAAGCAATAGCTACACCGAAACTGCCTATAAAAACCATAGCATTTTGCTTTCTTTATAGAAACTATCACTTAATTTTGGTCACATCCTCCTGCCTCTAGAACCAATGTCTGGCAGATGAGGGACTACAGGGTACACTTGGCAAAGCAAGGGAAGAACCAGACACAGGAGACACAATCCCCACTCCTGCCAATACAGGTAAGAGAGAAGGGAAAATATTCCTTAAATCCTTGCTATAAAGAATTGGGCCCATTACTCAGTGCATTAGTCTCTAGAACTGCACTGGTCTCTTCTATTAGGCAACAGGAGCACAGATGCATTCAAAACTCAGACACAATAAAATGCTAACTCAAACTCCATGCGGGGGCAGTTGACACTCCTGAAGTGCAACCTTCATCCAAAAAGACTGAATAATCATGGGATAACCAAACCCATAAATAAACACCACTATTAGATCTGAACTCAAATTTTCTTGAGCTGCATACTGCATTCCTTCCAGCTTTTAATGCTACGTTTGATGTTGTGGTGGGTGTGACAGTTCACATTTTGTATCTCCCACAAAAGCAGACCTGGAACATCAGCTGTAGCAGGCTGGGTGAGCAATGTGGTCAGGAGAACCTGGCCATAATTTTGCTATGTTAGAAGTACCAGCTGTTACCTTTATGCGACACTATGAGGCAATGACAGGCAGAGCCTGGTTTCACATGACCTCACTTCTCGACACCAACCTGCTTTTTCATCACAGGAGATGCTGTTGAAGCCTACAGGCTCTTCTCACTACAAATGTGCTGTCTACTAAGGATTGAACTCAAGCGAGCCATTTTTCAGCAAGGGCAATTCAAAAGGCTGTCACCCTATCAGCTATCTTCCTGTAAGTTAGGTGAGAACTCAACATCTGGAAGACCTTTACCTTCTCCTCCCAGAAGAATGGACTTGGGCACACACAGCAGAGCAAAACTGCACAAAGCCTGGCTTACTAAGAAGCAAAATTTGATGAACTCCTGCCCCTGACTACCTGCAATTTTAATAGGAACAGTGGAGACATGGCATCCAGCAGAGCCCAGAGAATCAAAAAAAGGAAGTTTCACAATGACTAAGAACAAGATGTTAAAATGTGAAGTATTGGTAGAATCTATATTAAGATATAAGAGAAATGTTCATTTTTATGACAGGAGAAGATTCTAGGAAGCAAAACACAATTAGAGAAACTAAATGCTGTAGCACAGAAGGGCAGGTTAGAAAGAGGTTATAGTACAGATTAAAATATATAGTATATAAATGTATAGTACAGATAAAGAGTTACGAACTGGTACGCAAAAGTAAAGTTTTGAGCAGCTTTTGTTACACTTATTTCTTGTTCCTTTTTTGATTAAAGTATTGTGCTGAAGGATTCTCCCTTTAGCTGCCCATTTCAGCTTAAAAAAAAGAATCCCATTGCCTTTTTATCTTAGGAAGAAAGGCGACATTAAAACAATTGACAGTGCACTGCTCGATGTCAAGCTGCTCCAGGTCAATACTCAGACCCCTTCTGAGTCAACCTTTCAGCAAAAGACCTGAAGAAAAGGCACGGTTTTTATTTTAACATCTCGCTCACTCTACTGCAATATATGTCCATAAAATGCTATCAAACGTTTCTGCTTCATCATATGATACAAATGGCTGCTTTTAGAAAAAAACTAATGCTCACTTAGCTTCTTTTCATTGATTCAAGGAGAGATAGCCCGCAGCCAAAAAAAAAAAAAAAAAAAGAGTTACGAACTGGTACGCTCTCAACAACAGCATTAACAGTGTCAAGTCCATTTCATATTTCTAGAACCACTTTATATTCAATACCCACTTTGACAGTACCAATTCAAAAATATCCATAGCTGAATATTTTACACCCACCATCTGTCCCAGAAAGCACTTAGGTGCCTGCACTACTATCTGAACTTAAAATAGTTCAGTGTATTTTGAATTTTCTTGAGTCTAGTGGGATTATAGGTTTTGGTACTGCTGGCTGTACTCACACCCCTCTTAACCAGAAACAGCCATGCCTTGTACAGAAAGATTGAAAATGCTCTTCAATAAAATAAAAGTGGGATGAAGGGGAAGAAGGAGGAAGTGAAGCCAGAGCAATTTTCATGACACAGAGATTCATGATAACCTAGGCGTGTTTCAGGTGTTAGGGCAAGGATTTTGGCTTCATTCTCAAGGCAACTAATGAGGTTCATAACAGAGTAAGTTTCAAGAGTCTGAGGACAGGACACCAGAAGCTGCAATACCTGTGACAAAGACAGAAAAAATTTCGAATCTTGCCATTTAGTATATGTTTTTGTTTCTAATCCTCAAATACTCAAATAGGAGCCACATAAGAAGAACCTAAGTGAATCCACGTTCAAGGTAAGATGTTAAGCTGGGAAAACAAAGACTTCCAAAAAGAAATAAGAGCCTTGGTGACTTTAACTTGTTGCTCGAATCCCAATATTCCTTAAACAATGAATCGATTTTGAAGGAAAGACCAATTAAAGATGTCAAGACAAATGCAGACATTTGTATAATAGACAAGTCACCTTAAAATCACTTTTAGTGGGTAAGCTTCTAAGATATTACTTACAGGAAAGTTGAATTTATCTGTTCCGTTTCTAGCTAGATTCTTGTTAATTGGCAGCAGTGCAGATGAGTAAGAGTATTAATGTGTCCTCCTTACCCAGATCCTTGACTGAGAAAGAAACTGTCTGGATGAAGGGAGGTGACTTTGGGGAAGGCATTATTTCGTTTTTTAGCCGGACTTGGAACTAGAACCAATTTTATGCTTAAAATACTATCAGAAAATACTGGGCTGATCATCCTACTAGACAGTATCTGAATTTATTGGCCAAAATAAATCTTACAAACCCATATTGAAAGTTTTTTCTCTAATTATCTGCTGAAATCAGACACAATCTCTTATTCTGCAGAAAAGTGATACACAACTGACTTCTAGAACAGTTGTTTTTTGGGTAGCATAAAGCAGGTTATCAGTAGTGGAGATAGTGACAAATTAGAACTTTGAACAAGAAACTGTAAGACTTTATTGGACACCTGTGGAATTTGTCCACAAAGAGTTGATCCTACACTGGAAAAGGCAGGGAACTACTGCTGGAAGTAGGGGTGTATCCTTGCAAGGAAAGATTGTGAAAAAATATGACACTTCCTTATTTTTAGCCTAGGGGGGAAAAAAAGGAAAGAAAAATAAAAAAGAGGGGAGAAAAAGAGCAAGAGAAAAAAACCACAAGAAAACTAAATGGCAAATCTCTTTAAATATACTTGAGGTAAGTATCAGGAAAAAAGAAATCTTAAGTGCCAGAAAGTAGTCTTTGAAGATGAAACCACTTTGCAGTGCTCACAAAGAAGTGAACAACCAACCTTCTGATACCCAATCCATGAACTGAAAAAACATGGAGTAGACATTGTGTTGTTCTTTCTTGCCAGGACAGCTTTACATGATTATCAGTTATTGCAGGTGTCTGCACTACAACTTAGCCGGGCCTCTTCCAGACCTGCACCTGCCTTCCTCCATGTATCCATCCTTATGGTCTACAAAGTGTTGTGTTGGGATTCAGTTGCAAGGAAGCGCTTTATGCCTCAAAACGTGTCATGAAGAAAGGCAAGTACAAACCCAGGCACCACTGGATGACGCACTGCCTGCAGAGTGTAGCGTTGCTAATCTCACAAGTATTACAGCAGTGTCATATCAGATGTCCCTAACATAAACAGATAAGTGCTTTGAACAAAAAGGAGTCTCAGAGTAAGTCATTTGAGTAGATACAAGATTCATGGACAAAACTCATTTCCATAGAAGTGCGTGTGGAAACGACACCCTAAGTAACCATCAAGTGTGCCTGGGCCACTTTTCGGGACAAAGGGAAGGAGGGAGTTTCACCGTAACAGATCAGGCAGCCTTCTGTGAGCACACAGCTCTTTCCCACAAGCTGCACAGCCTTCTCCCCGCTCCAAAAGTTGACATGGGAGATGCAGGTAGCAAGTCCTTTGCATAACACTCCAACATTTAACTCGCCACTAAGCAGCTTGCTAGTTCATCTTAACCAATCTAAAACAAAGGAAAAGACTGCTGGAAGGAACCTCAGGAAGTCCTTCAGTCCAAGGCCTCTGTTCCTGTTCAGCACACATACTGGGTGTCAGTCTGTTACAACAGATATAACAGGCTAATGACACTTGTTCTTAGGTTTTCAGTGACACATTTGTCTTCTGCACCACTTCACTGAGTGTTTCTATCATATCTGATTCAATTATCCATCAATTTATACCCATTATTCCTCATATTTAGTTTTCAGAGCAGATAATTCCCTTTCCTATAACAGCTCTTTTACTTACCCATATGGCCCTTTGGCTTAAAACCAGAGTACTAAAAGGCGGCCAAGGTAGTAGATGTTCTGCTTCTGTCCTTTCTCTTCATATTTAACTATGTGCTTCTCACCTGGGTTGGCAACCCAGACTCTCTCTCCTAAGTGGCAAACCAGTCTCATTTCAAGTCTTGTACACTCTGTTTGGATGTTTGCCTTTTCACAACAGCATGACACTGAGTCGCACTTGTCTGGTGTTCAGCTTCAACCACAAGTTCCTTTTCCACCTAGACAGTCCTTCCCCTCCATTTTCCACTTCTGCTGTTAGTCAGTGCTGCCTTCACACTAAGCATTTCCCTCTTGCACCATGCCATTGCACTCCCTGCACCAGACTATTCCAGGCTATCAAGAATCTTGGAAGCTCTCAGCTTGCTCTTCAGTGTACATGGAATCACTCCCAACTTCATGTTATCTTAAGGTTTAATAAACAAATTCAAGAAGTCCAGCTCCATTCAGGAATGCGCTTTCAAGTTCTTATTAAATTAAAAATAAAATTAAATGAAACTAAATAAAAGTAAAAATGTCCCATCAGAACATTTTAGCTTTTGACAGATCTTTATGCTACTCTTTTAGAGATGCTGGGCCAGACCTATCCAATTCAAATGGAGACAAACAGGCATTTTCACTAATGACAATTTTAGTGAGAATACCTGATGGGGATTAGATGGTATTTATCCAAACAAATATTTCTGCATCTGCCTGCTTCACCCCACTATATATTTTAATGTCTGTAAGATTTGTTGCAACAGATGTTGTGTAATGCAAAGGACAATGTGAAACTCAGAGCCAGTACTGCGGAGATGGTTCCCACCTCAATAATTTGCCTCCAATTCACTGCAGAAAACAAGGCAGTAAGTCTGTCATGGAACACAGTGACCATGGTGGGCCTCCACAAGGATCAGCTAACTCCTAACTTAGCACAGCTGCTCTGTGCACCAAAACCCTCACAGGTTTGTTTCATACACAAGGCATAAACACTGAAGGTAATCTGAACCAAAAGAACTTGCAGGGCACCCATGAAACAAATGACAAGATGGCACTATCTCCCCGTCGCTCTGTGGCAGCAGCCAGGCTCTCCATGGCTGACAGGAGGGCTGTCTACCAACAGCCTGAGCTGTAAGGACAGGGTACAGAGAAGCACAGCCATTGGGAAGTGGGCTGGAACAATGGTTCAATTGAGCACTGACAAATTCCTTCTGAACATTTTTTTTTGTGGAAGAGCCATTACAGAAAGTCATGGTTTTTGCCAAGGAGCTTGTTTCAAGGAGCTGCTGCCAGTGCCCCAGGGTCATCACCATGCCTGACCGGCCCTGCCTGGCCCTTCTGGCCCAGGGCTCCATGTCAGCCACCCAGGCCCATCAGCTTCCACCCCAGCAGGGCCAGGCTCCAGCTTGGCACAGCCCTGCCCGCCATAGGCCCACCTGCACACCCACATCCTGAGCCAGCCTCAGCCTGTCCCCCCGGTGCCCGGGGTCGCCTCACTGTCCTTGGCTGCAGCTGTCCTGGCTGGGGTGGCAGGATGACCCTGGCTGCCAAGCCCTGCTTTGACAGACCCCCAGGGACACAATGGCAGGGGGCTGGTGTAGAGGTTGGACAATCTCTTAGACCATCTCTGATGTCAGTTTAAGTGTGAGTCATTACCCTGTAGTACAGAAGCAGATGAAGAAAGGCCTTTTTTGAGAGATCATTCTTTATTCATCAACTACAACCTCATCAAGTGGAAAGACCAAGATGTCATTTACTCTAAAACCCATCACTCTTTTCCCAACGGGGCAGGTTTGTGATACACTTAAAGCCATACCCTTAAAAGAAAAAACTGAAACTACTTGCAACTATGTTAGCACCACAAAAATAGCTACAGATCACTCAAAGCCACTCCAAGTCTTCGAGCACAATTTCTTTTAATCTCAGAGTCAGTGACAAGAGGGAACTAATGCAGATGTCCAAGTATAAACCTTCAAACATTGTATTTTTCTTAATCTCAAAATAACCACTAACTACATAAAATGACAAGTTTATGAGTAAGGAAGAACTAGAACGGCCGAAAAATGAGAAAGTCTTCAGTTCCTCCTTAAGGAGGTCTTCTCATCTAGTGATCCTTTTCAAGAATACAGTCCAGAAAGCTAGAAGCCCTTTGAAAGGCAAAATAAGAATTTATATCCACATATGTATTTATAAATCCATAATGCAACATATCCAGCAAGACAGATATAAGAGCATCTTGCATTTTTCAAGATCATCCTGGGAATCCCTTGCCCCAAGCCAAAGGTAGTTCATTTTCAGTTGGCTGCTGCAGCAAAAGGTTTATGAACCACCACCCTGTCCTCTGGGGAGGGCTAGCCACCTCTTGCTTTGTAGGCCAGTTGATCTATTTACCCTGTACTGGGGCAGATTAAGTAAAACTAGACCCCCATTCCAAAAGCCATAAGCCATATGGATTTATGAAAAGCTGCTTGACCAATCTGATCTCCCCCTATCACGAGGTGATGTGCTTAGTGAATGAGAGAAAGGCTCTGAATGAAATCTACCTAGACTTTAGTAAATCCTTTATAACTGTTTCCCACAGTATTCTTCTGGAGAAATTGTCTTCCAATGGTGTGGATGAATGTACTCTTTGCTGGGGAGAAACCTGGCTGGATGACAGGGCCCAGAGAATGGTGTTCCCCAGGACTCAATACTGGAGCCAGGCCTGTTTAGTATCTTCACTGATAACCTGGGCGAGGGGATTGAGTGCACCCTGAGCAAGTTCACAGATGACACCAAGCAGGATGGGAGTGTTGTTCTGCTGGAGGGTAGGAAGGCTCTGCAGAGGTATCTGGACAGGCTGGATCGATGGGCTGAGGCCAACTGTGTGAGGTTCATGAAAGCAAGGTTCTGGGTCCTGCCCTAGGGTCACAACAACCCCCTGCAGTCCTACAGGCTGGGGGCAGAGTGGCTGGAAATCTACCCTGCATCCTTTCTCCAGCAGAAAAGGATCTGGGGTGCTGGTCAACAGCAGCTGAACATAAGTTAGTGTGAGCAGGGGTGGACAAGAAGTCCAGTGGCATCCTGGCCTGTATCAGCAATAGTGTGGCGAGCAGGACCAGGGCAGTGATTGTACTTGGCACTGGCATGGCCACCCCTCAAATCCTGTGTTCAGTTTTATGCCCCTGACAACAAGAAGGACATTGATGTGCTGGAGGGAGCCCAGAAAAGGACAGTGGAGTTGGTGAAGTGCCTGGAGTACAAGTCCTGTGAGGAGCAGCTGAGAGAGCTGGGGTTGTCTAGCCTGGAGAAAAGGAGGCTCAAGGGGGACATTACTGCTCTCTACAACTACCTGACAGGGTTGGCTTCTTCTCTCAAATAACAACTGACATGACAAGAGGTAACAGCCTCAAGTAGCACCAGGGGAGGTTTGGATTGCATATAAGAAAGTGTTTTTCACTGGAAGTGTTCTAAAGCATTGGAACAGACTGCCCAGGGGAGCGGTGGAGCCACCATCCTTGTAAGTGTTCAAAACACCCATGAATATGGCACTTGAGCACGTGGCTTAGTCGTGAACATTGTGGTGGTGATGGGTTGACAGTTGGACTTGATGATCTTGGAGGTCTTTTCCAGCCTTAATGATTCTATGATTCTGAATGTGTAAGTGCACACATGTATGAGTTTCAATACATGTAGCCTCTTCCAAGTAGTTTTCCTGGGCACAAACTGACAAGATTACCATTGCCCAAGCCCTCTGTCAACAGGGTGCATCCAGCAGCAGACAGCACCATGCCATCAATGGGAACAGCCACATGCCCACAGCTACGTGCTGACCCCTAGCACTGCACACCTACAGGTGCTCCCCACTCAGAAGTTAACCAGCATCTACCTTTCCAAAAAAAGCAGAGATGACTACATGCACTGGATAGTCAGACTTCCCACAACAGTGAATTTTGTAAGTAACTTAAAAAGATATTCTCTTTTTTTGCTTGAATCTAATCTTTCATACACACCCACCTCCCTGCCATATGTAATCAGAAATGAATCACAGTTATAACAGCAGCTGCTTTAAGTCTTTTTCTGCTTTTTCTTCACTAGAAATACCATCTTCATTCGTGCCCACTGATGGGCTCGCTGTATCTTTTATGTCAGTCCAATAATCTTCCTGTCCAACACACAGCTAATTGCCCCCATCCATACAGACACATACACAGTATTCTTCTTCTGTGTCACCTGTGTATCCCTCTCCAACATGATTTTGGCATCCTTACAGTGTGCCTCGTCAACTACACTTCAACTTGCCCAGTTTGCAGCTCCATAGTTACAGCTTTTTATTGCTTGCTGAATAAAGTTGCTTGGTTTTATTCTTTGTCCTTAACACCATGTGTGGTTTGTCATTACATGCCATGCGAATCCCTCATGTTATCCAAGAGAGAAGAAACAAAAGCATGTTTTCTATCATGTTACATGAATACCCATTGTCTTCACAGAAAATAAGGAGATAGTCAAGGAGTAATTTATACAGAGACAAAATCAGCTATGGAGCTTTCCAAGCCTATTTTCCTCCTGTCTGTCAATCCAGGAACTCTGGCTTAATTTTTAAATTGCCTGCTCAGGTATGAGTTCACTCATTTTCACACAGAGCTGGTGACTGGTTAACATCCTGTTCTTCAAAGAATATTAAGGGGGAGCTTGGATAAGCTCCTAGAAACGATGTCTTGCTACAAGGAACTGAGATGTCAAATGATAGTATCCTCATGTATTTGTCTTAGCCATGCATTCCTTTTGAGTCCATCTGTTCTGTTTTCTAATAACATGCCCAATTTTTGGCAGTACTCGACAGAATGAGGTATTTCAGTGATTATACTCCACTGACCTCTAGTCAGGATGTGTAACTATATCCATGATTACCTTCCCTTTGGGAAACATCTTGTATTTCCAAACTGCTAAATCCACCAACTCCAAAATTTTTGAAGATTGGGCACAGGAGGGAAACAAAACTCTTGTAACAAAAACTCTCCTGAACACTTAAGAAGTATTTCCAGTTTCTCTTAAGTCTATGGATGATTTCCTGTGACCTATCAGTCAATACAGAATTTGTAAGTCAATTCCACTATTAGCATCCTCATTGGACTGAGCAGAGAGGCTGACTTTCTCTCTAGGCTGACTTAAAGGTATGCAGACACGTAAACTGTTTGCTGTACTGTTTCTGAGATGTTGACTAAAGGACACGAGTAGCTGTAGGAACTGACATACTTTAAATGACCCCATCAATAGCTACAAGGAGAAAAGACTCATTTTATGTAGTAACAGATCTAGGAGCAAATATGCTTTTTTCTCTGCAAAAGGCTAGACAGTGTCTATGAAGAAGACCTTAATCTGCAGTGCTTATAGACTTTCATGTCTCAAGTACTGACCAAAACAGATTCTCTTTATAAAAGCAGAAGAAAACCAGTGGGTTGTGGTTTTTTTGTTTTGTTTTGTTTTTTCCTGTAAAGTCTATCTAAATACTAGGTTATTCCTCAAGTGCATGTTTAAGGCAGAGGTATGAGCAAAAGAGGCAAAGTACCACAGATTGCTAAGCTGCACTAAATTTTTTAATCAATAAGGCTGTCATAGGCACTCTGTTCTCTTCAGTGACGATGGAAGCAGGAAAATGTGCTCTAAAGCCATTAAAACCTCCTGAAAAGCACATCTAGATTTTGTAAGATGAGATATTAAGCCTTTGCCCAATTCACTTATTTAGCATACCTTCAAGACTTAAAGTCATCCTAAAAAGGCTTTGCAAAGTAGTAATGTACATGTTTGAGATGTATTTATCAAACCTTCCTGAAAGTGTTGTGATACTGTCATCATAAGTATTTTTTACATAGAATGCAAGAACAGATTATATAAATATGCATTTCTCCCAATATTTTCCATGGTTATGCAAGTCAAAAGCAGCTAAGTTCTCCGATGACATAAATAAGAACAAATTATATCAGCATCACTTTATCCACTTACAGTCAGAGAATTTGGGCCAGATATTTCTGAAGCAGAATCTAACATAAGTGACTAAGTAGCTTTCATACTTTTCTTACTCTAGAATCCTTAAATATTGACATCAGTCTCGTAAGACTAAAGCCTTCAGATTCTATTCAGGACTTGAACCAAGAGCTCCTGCACTGTTAGGTGGTAGCATGTATATGGCCCTCTTTTATGGCCTAGCCTGACCCACCCAAGAGCTCTTCCTCCAGGCTCCTTGTCGCTGGAATGCTGCCTTCCCATCTTCCTGTCCACGCTCTTGGGAACAGAAAATACCAAAAAGTACTTTGAATATTTGCCTAAACTTCTTCAAGGTGACAAGATTGCTAAACATGGTCTTAGCAGCTTCTTCCGAGAGCATGCTGTTATACAGCAGCATGTTCTTCAAAGATGGCAACTTATGGCACATTAAGTGTTTCAGAGAAACACTCTGGAAATCCATAAAAGCTATTTTCACTGTCTAAATGCAACTCAAAGAGGACCTGCTATGCTCTTTCAGCAAAGAACGTTCTTAATATTTTGTCCTTAGGTCTAGGCTTAAGAAGAGGGTTTGGAGGGCATAGAAAATGAAGGAAACGGTAGCACTAATTGCCTGTATCTTTGAGGACTTCAACATTAACTTTTGCTTAGATTTCCCTGCTATTGCTGCCACCCTAAAACATAACATCCTAAAACACATCATCCTAACAGTAAGAAGTACTCTTACATCCGAGGTCAAATTTTCTGGTTGCTGAACTACACTGATACAGGATGCACTGGATCCTAGGAACAAAATGCCAACTACCCCAAACCAGGAACATCAAGCTGCAGCAATACCAGGATACTGGCACCTCCAAAGACCCCAAAAGAACCAAGCGCAGAAGCAATAGTGCCTCTATGTATTACAGAACAGTTCCTGGCCAGATTACTGAGCTAACAAGGGAAAGCACCATTCAGAGCCACCCCACTCCTAAAGAATGGAGGAGCACACCAATTAAGTCTGAGGCAGGAGCGACCAGAAATGAAGGGCTTAGGTTGAGTTACTGGCACGTACTGGCTTGTAATAGTAGTTGCTTGCTCTCTCTCTCTCTCCTTTTCAATTATGCTTTCCCTATCCTAGCAGCAATTTGTTCTCTTCTTCTTTCTGCACTCTACAACTAGGTCAAAAAGCTTGGATCCAGCATTTGATCATGGATGACATCATCCTTTTAAACACACACTGACCTACCCATGGAGCTGCTGTAGCCAGGTGCTCTTTGTGAAGGAAATGCATTTCAGCAACTGCCCCAAGACCTCATATCCATTGCTCACATCCCAGTACCTCAGAACTTATATTAGTGCTTTGATATTTGTGACAGACACTTGTTTCCTCAACCTGATTTAATTAGAACTACACAGTGCCACAAGTTACCAGTTTAAAAATCAGGATATCAAATCATATGGTTGGGAATTTTCTCACCAACTAAAAGAATGATTTGCAAAATAGTTTAACAGGAAATAACACAAAGTGCCAGCAAGCCATCTGTTCTAACCTCTATGTTAAACTTAACAGCTATTTTGGACTGCAACAAAGGAAGTCAGCTAAAGCTATAATGTTTAGGGGTTTTTTTTCCCCCCAGGAAATCTAAGTGCCCACTATTTTTATTAAAGGGAACAGGAACAACAGGAACTAGAGATCCCTGAAGAAGGGGCAAAACCCAAAAAATCTGTGACACAAACAGCACCGTGTTGCATAGCAATGCACTTATGTCCTCACACATAAGTCAAGCCAGACCTTTCCCAGTTTGTCAGAACCTGCCACACAAGCAAGTCAGGCATCACCATGCATACATGCAGTGACTGACTGCAGATTGAGGACATACTCAACCATCTAACACACTGCCAGCAGTCCCAAGCACATCTGGGTCTTGAGTGTATTTCTGGGATGAAGTATCAGTTAGCCTGTCTGTGCTCAAATCAATTAAGATTATTCTAGGGATGGGTACAATACTTTTTAAAGACATAAGTTTAATATTGAGGCTGGGAAGGGAGAGGCAGTAATAAGTAATTTATTCAAAAGAAAAAAGGGAAGTGATAGTGTTTTCCACTTGTAGTTAAAATGACCACAAACTTTGTAAGTGGTTTTTAATTTTTTCTCTTGGGAGCTCTAGCTCATTCTCAATAACTAACGCAAACCTTTTCTTCCTCCACACACACCCTTTTACGAAGGGGCACTCTCCCAAACCAAAGAGCTTGACACTACGTTTGATTCAAAATTTATCTCCAGCATCAATGAGGCTGAAGTCTCATGGGATATTTGTCTTCTGGCATCAGATGATGTCAAGTACTTGCCCCTAAGCAAACCTCGAGATTTTGACCAAAAAGCCATGCTCTGAAGTTTTGGCGCTAACCAAAGGTAATTTTTATCTCAGTCTCATGTAAACCTATTCCTTTTAATCTCAGAACCTAGAAAGAAAGGATCTTACATCCAACACATCTGATCTGGACTACAGTTTTCTTGGTGCTCTGTCTAACCCTGTATTTCTTGCTTGTACTCCATAAGGGGCTGAAGGACATGCTGCCACTGCAAGGCACCTCAGTGGAGACCTCTTCCTCAGCAGGTATAGATACAAAGTTTTGGGTCAGGATCGTGTTCAATGAAGCAACAACGGTTCCAGCACAAGTACATTTAGCATGACTCCTATGATGCTATCTGCAAAGCCTAAAGGCACTCTACAAACTAGATTTATAACAGCGCAGTTATATACAAAGCAGTATTTTCCATAGCTTGGAATTTGAGTAGTCAAAAATCAAAATATCACAGATGGTACATGTTTCCCACATATCAAATCATGACACTACCTGAACTTCTGCTAAACCAAATCACCATTCTATGAAGTGCACGCAGCATCTATCATCACCGTCACAATCAACAGAATGAAAGAGCAGAAGTAACCTCTTTTGCATCTATTAGTGGGAGGAAATATTCACAGCAATATCCATACACTTTCCTCAAGGGACATCTGCATTGTTCCTGTCAACCATAAATCATATTACCTTTGAAATAACTCCTTTATTTCAAAGGTAATATGAATTCCTGAATTAACAGGGCATCAACTCAATTCCTTTCCAAACCAGTATTAAAGCACTAATCTCAGTTCTGTCTGTGTTAAAAAGGATATTACTATAAAGCAATGATATGAAGAAATAAGTCATCAAAGGCAGAGAAATTGAATTATAATCAATGATGAAATATCATCACATCATGAAGCTTATAGTCCAGAACATCATCTTAGATATGCTTATGAATAAGAACCTTGAGTAAAACTGAAGAGTTCTTTACAGAAGCACATAACAGTGATTTAAAGACATTTTACAAGGTCCAGCTATTTCTAGAGGCAAACACAGCTCCTATTTGCACATTTGTCAGAAGCATAACTGAACTTTCTCTGGGCTCCACTGCTAGCTCCACCTTCCTCCCCAACCATCCCAAGCTGCTTCCTCAGATATGTTTCTGCCTGCCCCACTGCACAAATTTCAGCACACTACACCGAGTGCAGCAGCACTCTTTGGCACTTACTCTTAACAGCCATATGAAGGAATTAAACACTACCAAAAGAAAGCAAAGACAAGCAACCTTAGGACAGGCAAACTGTCAACTCAATTGACAGCAATCATCACATCCTATTCTGAGATGCACATGTTGAATTTCACATCCCAGCTTTTCATAACCATTAAGCTTTTTTTGCAATGCCTTGCTGCTCTGCTACACGGTCGAGGCCTGCAGATATACGTTATAATGGCTCCTCGGCAAACCAGTGGTGCAACTTGTCACACAAGCCACTCCACGGAGATCTCCATGCTGTGCACTGCTGCTGTAGGTCGCGCTGTGTCATTTCACCACTCTTGGTATTCGCTCTGGCCAAAAGCCACGCAAGGAGGGTTAAGTTTAGGGACGGCTGCACAGGCAACCTTGCAGCCAGGGGGAATCCCAGTCCGAATCCCAGAGCCCTACTGCACAGCGCAGGGCAGGTGACCCGCAGAGCCCTGACCAGCGGCTTTCCCCACCTGTGAGTGGGGACGAGGAGCCAGCCGCACACCGGAGCGGAGCCACGGCGGGGGCCTGGTCACCCACCCTGCTCAGGGCAGCACCTGCCCTCGTTCCGCGGGGAATCCTGCGCTGCCGGCGCTCGGGGCACCGCCACAGCCCCGCCGGGGAGGGGATGCCTGTGACTAAGCACACGCGGCCTCTCCTCGCCCTCCCGCTCACCGCCTCGACCGGGCTCTCCAGCATCGGCGCGCCCGGCCCTGGGCACCTGCGGCCAGACAGCGGAGCCGCTCCCGGGAA
>VZRQ01006258.1:2115696-2168268 GCA_013397975.1 Machaerirhynchus nigripectus
GGAAGCCCCGCCGCCGCCGCCACCGGGGCTGAGCCCTGCCTCCCGCTCCCGCCCGCACCACCCGCCCCTGTGTGTGTGCAGGGACATGGGGGGAAGGAGCCAGCTCAACATCTCCAAGTACCACATCCAGCCAATTGCCGCGGCACTCCGAGCTCGGGAGGTGGGGTTATATGGGCGCCGCGGGCCAGCGCGGGCCGCCCACCGCCCGCCCTGCCGCCCGCCGCCGCTCCGCCCACTTAAAATCACAGCGCCCGCTGCGCCCCGACGCCGGGACGGGGTCTGTGCGCCAAGCACCCCTCCAGCTCACAGTCCCGGCCCAGATCCCCGATCCCGGTTCCCGATCCCGCCCCCCGATCCCGGCCCCCGATCCTGGGCGGAGCTGTTCGCCGCCGCGGTGCTGGAGCTGCGCAGGACAGAGGCAGGAGCGCTGGCCTCGGTGCCTGCGGGTCCCTCAGTAGCGCCCGTCGTGCGGGGAGAGGGTGAAGGGCTCCCGCGGACTGGGAGGAGAAAGGCGCCGAGGTGTGAACCCGGTGGGTCCGAGCCCCGACAGCGTGGCCGGGGCCACACAGCTCGTCGTACAGGACAGCGTTAGCAGTGCGGGCCCTCATGTCGCTGCCCCACAGTAGGACACAGAGATCCAGCGCCGGGGAAGCCCTTGAAGGAAAGTGGGGAAGGTGCTGGAGCACAGGGCTGTGGGACACCTGGCACCTGGCAGGCCCCACCACCCGGCTTGGGCTCCGTGGAGGCTTTGCACTGGCCGTGGGACACACACATGCTCCTGCCTGTCCAGCTCTCTTGAGCTCAGCGCCTCCAGCACATGGTTTGGTTTGTCGAGTACGGGGTGAAGTAACCATTCCAAAATTGCTGCTGATTTAAAAGCAATATCGTGGCACAAGAAAANTCCTGGCAGGCCCCACCACCCGGTTTGGGCTCCGTGGAGGCTTTGCACTGGCCGTGGGACACACACATGCTCCTGCCTGTCCAGCTCTCTTGAGCTCAGCGCCTCCAGCACATGGTTTGGTTTGTCGAGTACGGGGTGAAGTAACCATTCCAAAATTGCTGCTGATTTAAAAGCAATATCGTGGCACAAGAAAAACGAGGGAAGTGAAAACACCTGTGTCCTGACTGGGATAGCTAAACGTGATTCAGAAGCATCCCTGGAGTAATCTAAGGATTTCATACAGCAGCTGATGCCCCTGGTTGTGCAGCAGTCAGAATGGTCTGTCTGATGTTACAGGAATGTTTGAAATCTCTGATCAAGGTTTATTATTTGCTATTGGGCATCCCGCTGTGTTGGTTACTGTACAAACACTCATTAGGACAACAGTCCTTCCCTCCGTTGTCAACAGCAGTAGCAGCTCTTGAGCCTACCTTTTCACAGCAGTGCTTTCAAAATAAACAGTAATCGGATTCTGTGGACTGATCATATGCAGCTGGGGGGGCCGGCACATTATTTGCATTTTTTGATGCAAACTTTCAGTGTAGGTTGGTCTGAAGATCTGTTAGTGCTACAGATTTAGCAAATTTTATAACACTGCATGTTTCTGTCTTTAAAAAAGGAAGATTAATGACCTTCTGATGATTCTCAATGACTGTAGCACAATATGGAAAATTATAAAAGCTGGATTGTGTAGGTATTTAAAAGACCAATCTTATGTTGTATTCAGGTATTTTTAAATTGCACTGGCTTCATTAAAACTTTAAAGTTCTATAAAATGTATACAGGCAAATCCAGAGAAAAGAATCCATCTTCTGTGCATCTTTAAGTAAAAAGGAAAGTGTATTTTGAGGGGTGAGATTTAAGTTGCATTTCTACTTTCAAAAGTGTCTTACTGATTACACTAAAAAATTAATAAGTTTATATACAAATGGATTTTTTTTTTTTAGTTGCAAGCTCTGCCAACTTAGCCTGTGAGTTGAGCATTGCACTGGCTTCATTTCATCTTACTGGTCACCAGAAATCATAGCTCTGTAAGCCAAGCTATCTTTTTAATCTATCTTTGCCACCCTGTGTCTTCAGAATACCATGATGGGAAGGCATGACTGGATATGCAGAACTTTTCTTGCTGGTAATGATGAGTGACCAGCTTGAACCTCATTAATCCAATTTTCAGGGTTGGCATGTAAAAAACCACAGACTCTTCCTCACAAATTGTTGTCTGTTTTATATGCTGTTCTCATGAAACAAAAAAATAGGGATGCCCTTTGTTGATCTTCTCACACAATGGTTTTTAAGACTGAGAAAAAGCCCCTGTAAATATGGTGACAGGTTCGTTGTACTAGGGACATTGAAATACACTTTTGATTTTTGGAAGGATAGAGGTGTCCATCCAGATTATGCAGGTTCTATGGAAGTTTCCATGGACACTCAAATGTCTTCAATTTGCTGATTCTTTTCTGTGAAACACAACAGCTACAAGGACTGCTCTGAAGCCCAGGACAGAAAGAGAAGGTTTATCAGAATGGGCTCCCAGTAAAAGAATTCATGGGAACAGTCCAGAGGCTGAAGAAACCCACAGAGCCCTCTCTATCTGCGGGTTGCAGCGAAGACAATGTCTCCCAACTCGTGCATGCTTTGTGCCAGAAGCAGGCTCCCATCACAGCTGGCTGATGCATACTGCCAGGACCCTCCCTCCTGATGGCCAAAACTTCAGTTTTCATTTTTTTGAGAAAAAGACCTCTGGGAGGAGACCACTGCATCGATGGAGAGAGCTGGGACTGACCCTTTCACCTACCAATCCAACATGACATTTTAATGATGGAGTCTGCTGCCATACACATGCAGTTTTTGTTGATGGAAGTTTCCCCTTTCTCAGCTTAGTCTATACAATGACAAGTCCCTCTTCTGCCTGTCCCACAAGCAGAGAAACTGCTTTAGTCTCTCATGCATGCATGGGAAGATTACTTTTCTGAGACAGGACTATAGAGGCTCCCACACAGGGCTGCATGCCTAAGGTTTTGGCTTGTCCTGTGGTCTAAGACTTAGCTTTTCATGTGTACCCCTCTGACCATCCACAGAAGCTGCCGACTGGATTACTGTAACCCAAAATGAGTGTTCTGGATTGTGAAAATTGCCATGCATGACATGCTAGTAGTCATTTGATCCCAAATGATTGCAGAGGTGCAGAGATACTATGGATGGTTCTAAAAATGGTTACATCAGTCCACTGGGCTTTTATGAACAGTCAGGAAAACCATCACCAGCGGTGGTTTGCAGTTGAAAGATCTAATTATATAAACCTAATGGAACATTATAGCTGGGTTTTTTTCTTAATCACTGAAACTTGTGTTTAGCTGCTAGAAAACACTACTAGAGTAAATGGACTTTTGTAGCTATGACAACCTGTGGATGCACTTTTAATTTGTCTACAGAGAAAATGTTTGTTGTTTTTTTCCTTGAAGTTTTCTGGTTTTACTGCAACAGCAAAGATGCCTTCTGTACACTCCTTCTGACCCTGATAATCTTCATGGTTAAGATTATGATCATGGGAAATCTTGTGTTTCTCACTTCTCAGTAACTTACTTTTCATAGTTAGCTCTTTGAGGAAGGGTCTTGTGCCATCTTCCACCATATTTACACTGCCAAACCCTGGCCTAGATCCAACAGAATATTGACATTTCTGTCTCCTACCTAAGCTTCCTCACTTCCTGTTGATTTCATGGAGTTTGTAGACCTAAGCCCTGATGTGTGCCTAGTCCTTCCATAGCACAAATACACCGAGATGGAATAATATTCAATCAGATTGCAAAATTATTTTTTTCTAATCCTTTGTTCTGAAAGTGCAGCCCGGAATCTGAATTTTAAACTGTCTTCCATCTCACTGCCCCACTGAAAGGAGTCTGTAGAGTCAGAGTTGAGTTGTTTATCCAGTGTTAGGCCAGTAGGCTTCAGTTGCTTCTTCCATGATTGCATGGCCTCAGAGGAACAGAAAAACTTGGGGAATAAGCTTCATCAAGACTGAAAACAATAATGAATTGGAGCCAGTGGACTGTTTCCTCCCAAGCTCCTGAGAAGAATGTGGGGATTGACTGTCCCATCCTTGGGAGAAGTCATGGATCAGGCTGGTTCTCAAGCACATCACTATTTGATGTCCCTACTTTGCAAGGAAGAAATCTCTATGACCAAAGCTTGTTACAGAGCTCTGCACACCCTTCCACAAAGGCTTCTGTTACCTGTCTTGTTGCATGGCACAGGGAAAAGCAGCTCAGTAGGGATTGATTTGCCACTGTCCTGCCCTGCCTATATAAGATATATACATATATAATAATATACTGCCCTATGTGGGCTGTTGTGGAGCTCTTTCTCATCCTCCCTGCAACCCTCTTGCTGGAAGTAACATTGATAATATATGTGGGTTGGTTTTTTTTCTTTTAAATTCATCAAGTATTTACAGCACATGGCATGTTGGATACAGTAAAGAGGTTTGTCTAGGTATTTCCTTTTTGCTTTCTGTTTTCCAACTGCTTTGTATTTGTTTGAACCCTGTATTTCTTGGATTGATGTTTAACATTTCCCAAGTATGATGTTGACCCAAAACTCAAGGAAAAAGCAAGCCGCTATTTTCACATGAGAGAAATGGAACAAATATGTTTTTTTCTTATAGTATGAGAGGGAGACGTGATTTTTGACTCTTCTAATACTGAAGCAAAAGTGGACTGAAATTTAAAATTTAGGAGAGAAATTTCAGTGCTTCAGTAATCAACACTTTCAATTTTCAGATTAAGAGCCTTTGAAAACCATGTGCGTACCCAGTACACTTTTAGCAAAAGCTGTATTATGAACAAGGCTCACCTAAGCTCCAAAGGGAAAGATAAGGTGTGTTGCTCATGCATGCATGGAAAATGAGCTGTTTAATCAATAATTTATGGAGGGTCCATAGGGTGTCCTGCAATGGTCTGCAAAAGCCCTTCCTTCTCTGGTGTGGGTGTGAAGCAGAAGCTAAGTGCAGTAGGCCAGAAGCACAGAGCTATGCTGTCACTCAAAAATCAGAGTGCTGTAGGGCTGCATTTACTTCTCCACTGAAAACCATGCAGTTTTGAAATGCTCTTTTAGAAGGGCTGACCCCACGCACGCACTTCACAGTAAGACATGAGCCAGCAAGGCAGAGCCTCAGGGGAGCACTGTTAAAGGCTGCAGTCCTTAAGCCAATGCTCTACATTGAGCCTGAGTGCCCTGCAGTGTAGATCAAGTTTCACTTTTGATCAACATGGGAGTTGAACCTAGAAAGTCCCTGGGACTGGTATTGTGGTACCATCTGGAAGCTCTTTGTTTAGCTAGTTAATTCTATTAAAACACACTACAGGATTATTAAGCTTGCAGGGCTTGATGCCCAAAGTTAGTGTTAGGAACTTTGCTCCTTGTGACCCACAGTCGGGTCTGTGAGAACACTCCTTATCATGCAAATCACCCATGCAAACCTGGCTGTATTTCTGCCATCTACAACCCTGTTTGCTGCAAATTATAATTTCAGATCTTATCCTATATTTTTTCATTAGCTCAGCAAAAACATAATAGGATTTTCAGGGAAAGCTGTGTTGTGGCAACACATGAAGGAAGTGACTGGAGAATGGGATCCCAGCCAGGTTGGTTCCTAGTTTGCTGTCTTGCATGGCATTTGCTTTGCCATGGCCGTCCTTCCTTTATCACCACTGGTCTGCAGATTCCCAAGTTCACTTGCTTGAGATCTTTCTTGAAGGATGCCTCAGCTGCCAAGTCAGGTGTCTGCCTACCTGCGTGCATGGGTACAGCCATATTCTGTCTCTTTGCTCCACAGATTACACTGTTTTCTTCCCACTGCAGCTCAAACGGGAGGGTTCTTCAGCTGCAGAATGTGCTGATTCTTTCTGAGTATCAGCTTGTTAATTTACCTTTCCAAAACTGAAGTAAAGTGGTAAAATCATTAAATAGTGCAAACACTAATGTTCTATAATAAATATTTAATAATTAATGATTAATTTAAAATTACCAAATGTGTATTATTATTATTAAACTATTGATGTTTAGAATAATAATATAATAAACTTAGGATATGATGTTATTCAAAAGAGGCCCTAAATATACACTAACGTTATGAAGTCCTCTTCTTGGAGACATAAAACATAACCCATGAGTAGGTAGATGAGCTGTAGTGCCCAAAACCAGTTCCTCAAGTCATTTATCTTTGTCATCTACCATCACTTTCTGTATCTGTGGAGAAATGCATTCTGGTTTCTAGCATGTTTTTTTAAAATGCTCTTTTAAGCCACCAGGAAATAAAGTACCCCATCTGGCAGTTGCCAAGATGCCTTGATTAGTATTATCTAAATAGGCTCCAACCCATCAATAACCTGTGCTAAACCTTCTCATAAGAGATTGTTTCATTCCTATTTTTTTTTTTTTTGTGCTAGGAACTTGTCAGACAATTTTAATCCTATTGAAATGGGTAGTCCTTGCAAAGCAGTACAGGTTAGAAAAGTGAGTTTAGACTCATGCTCTGTTGCATTTCATCAGACACCAAACAGATTAATTTATGTTTTGGTTAAAAGCAGCCCCCTTCATCACATTTTTTATGGGATTCAGTTTCTTTCCAGAGGGGAAAAAATAGGCTGAAAAGGCAAAACGTCTTCTGTATAGGGTGATTTGAATCACTTAAGGATCTGAAATGGAATCACATCTTCTCACAAAAACAGAGTAATGTTAGTCATAGACGGTGGCAGATGTCTGTTAGTCACCATTAAATTAGGAGAGTTTACCCACTCTGTTCAATCAGTGCAAACATGAAATAGATCAGGTCTCATTTAGTTGTAGCAAAAGAAGTCTTTCAGAAGTCAAACTTTGATCATCAAAGGGGGCAATACTGAAAATGTGTGAGGGAGCAGGGAAGAAGAGTGACAGACTATTTTCATTAACAAAAATAATTGTTAATCTCAAAAATACCTTCTGTTTGACATCTGCCCCCCCCCCGGGAGATAATTTCTTTTCCAAGCAAAGGCTGAATGTTCAGCCATCACAGAGTAAGTGGGTTTTGCTCTTGAGGGTAATTGAACAGCTGCAGCAATGAATGAAATGTACAAACACTTCCCAGCTCTCAGGATTTGGCCCATCAAGTGGTCCTTTCAGGGCATGGAACTGGCTGCTGGCTCAGCATATTCGGAATTTCTGTTCTGAGATGCACCACTGAAAGCTACCAATTCCAGAAGCTGAGGTCTCTAAATAGCTTGTAATGTTGTTAGAAATAGGATATTTAAAAGACATCTGGAAAAAAATGTTTGCGATCTTCTGTCAGAAATGGCTTATTTGTATGCCAGCTTTTCTCCAAATATGCAGTCAGGATTCAAAAGAGGAACATTTCCTAAGAGTGTTGTCAAGATAAAAATCAGATTTTTTGGTACTGCAAGATGGAGAAAATTATTAATTGAAATGCATTTTTAGAAGCTCCTTCTAAGTAACGCTGAAAATAATTTTACAAAAACAAAAGAAATAATACAAGTCGGCTTTTACGTCAGATTTATGTTCTCCCTTTGGTGTTTGTCTACCTTAGATAGTTTGGTTAATGACTGTTACTTTCATTCAGATGGGCATGCCCTGAAAAACTCCCTTATTTCTTCATTGTTCAGTGACCTTGTTGTGTGTTGGGTTGACTACATTTCAAAAGAAGCTTAACATTTTCTTTAAAAAGCCTGTTCCGGCTGACTTAAGAAAATGTGAGAACATTGTTATGTGATGGAATCCTACTCTGACCCTTTTTATTTTTTTTTTTGCAGGGAGATGATGTGGTCTGAGAGGCATTAAAGCAGTGCTGGTGAGCAGATGAAGCAACCTCAAGCCGGAAGGCCGCTCTTCCTTCTGTGCCACGTCATTGCCACACGGTGGATCACTGAATGGATCACCATTGCAGAGAGCTGCCAGCAATGCCCCAGCTACTGCACTGTCTTCTTCCTGACAGTGCCAACCTAGAGGTTACATCCAACATATGAGCTAGAAAGCCACTGTTTCTTGTTGTATCTCAGTTTATTGCAGCACATTTTCCCATGGTGGGGAGCTACTTCCTGCTCACTGAGGCTTCATGGCAGAGCAGTCCATTTCTCAGACCTTGGAACATCTCCTAGTGGCTTTGCTTGGGGATTGCTCTTCTTAAATCATCAGAGACTACTTGTAGAAATCAATTCTGTCTTTGTACCTATTCTGTCACTGGTAAAACACTCAAGCTGTAGTTTGTCTGGAGATTTACCATGGTTTTTCCATCAGAGCATTGTCCAGCTATCAGAAATCTACAAAAATCGGGCAGAGCACATTGGCCTGGATTGAAATAAGCACCTTCTGTGATGTCAGGCTATCAGCCTTCCCCACTGTCTACTTTCTCCAAAAAGGGACAAAGAAAACACAACTTTTTTCATGTTCTTTTATATATATATGCAAAAAAAATTCCTGCTAGGTGAGCACTTTTTTCCTGAGATGGTTTTTTTGGCAAAGCTATGTATGCTGAAAGCAGCAGAATGTTCATGGAAATTCAACTATGACTATAAATCTGTCAGTGCTTCATGTGTCATGTCCCAGTCTGCTTAATTTCATGAAGTAGATTAAAAACAACAGTGGTTAAAGGCTTTACTAAATTTTGGAGGGAATTTTACTAAATTTTGGAGGGACATTGATATTTGTCAGGTACTTAATTATTACTCTTTCAAAGTTACTCTGTAACATGGAGTCTAGTATAAAAGAAAGAGAAAGAAGAGAAAACTTCTGAATGCCAGTTGAGTTATTGAAGCTTAAGATAGATATTATGCAAAATATTCCAGCTGCTCACTGTCAAGCTGTTCATTTGTGCACTAAAGTGTCTGCTTAACTTTTCCTCACTTGGGTCACCTGCCTATTCAAAGTGTTTTACGTGTAAGGTAAGTCCCTGGAGGAGATTGCACAAACAACCTAAGGAAATAAGGTGTTACTCTACTGATTTATACAACAGCTTCATTTTCTTTCATCTTCTGCATTTTGCACAACTATTGTCTGGGAAATTTGCTGTCATAGATGAGAGCTTCCCTTGCTGACTGTAGGCTGAGGACACACTGGTTCCCTGCATTTCCCTTACACACAGCCCTGAATTGTTTTGTCTCCCAGTTGGCCCACTTGCCTCATCCAGACCAGTAGGGGTTTTTGTCACTGATGCAACTAAGCATAGGCTCATGGACTTCATCTTCCTTGTAAGGTTTCCCTGGCAGGATATTTGATTTTAGGAGTTTTTCCCTATGGTGCCTCGCTCTTTGTTTTGTTTTGTTGTGTTTTTTTAAAATCCTCTTCCCCCACCATGTTCAAATTATAGAAAAAAAATGACAAATTAATATCACTCCCTGGTGGGTGGTTGGGGAGCAATGAGGAATCAGGAACTGACTGACTTAGATGACATGAAAATATCTTGTAGGTTTTTGGATGTATAGTAATTACTCTTAAAAAAGAATGTTGCATGGCTTGATTTCCCCTCTGGTCGTCCTTATTAGTGGATTGCTGCAATTGCAGAGGGAACATTCTTTTCTGACTGTGATTCCTTACCCATTAAAGAGGGGAAATCACGCTGCTCTGTAGACTCACCCTTCCTTCTCAAGCTGTACTGTACTTACAGGCATGATCTGAATAGCCATTGAAACAGCAAGAAATGTTCCTGGGTAACCTGTCATTCCTTGGGCTCCATTTTCCTATGTAACGTATGTCATTGCTTTCTAGAAAGAAGGCAAAATCTGGTTCATAATTTCTCTTCATCCTCAGTGTCTGCTACTAGGTGTCTGACAACTGTCTTCTCCCATGAAAATTTCCCATCCACTTTTCCATCCTGGATATCTTCAACCACTTCAGCACCTACTAACAAGGTAATACCGCAGGAACACACTGACAGTTACACCCCTCTCCCAAAGACAATTAGTCTTAGCAGTGCTTAAAGACTGGTATGTAAATTACATTACTCTGGAGTTTTGAACTTCTTAGTAAAGTACGTATTTGCTGCAGGCAGCTGCAGTACAAGTCAAACCAATTTATTTAATGTAGATTAATAATTTGATACAATTATTTTCCAAGGGCACTTACTAGGGTTATTTTTGAATGTTCAGTCATTTCGTAGCCCCAAATATACTATATGATGAAAGTAGCTGGATTTATACTTTTAAGCCATCTTTGTTTAATTTCAACTCCATTTTTTTTTCCAAGCAGAGACTCTACAGAGATGAGCAGAGGTCAAATCATCAGCTGTTGGCTGTAACACTGTTCCCTTTCTCCTACTTCAGCAAGCTCAAATCCCATAAATCTCCTTGATCTTGAAATACACAAAAGCACACTGAAAGCTAAAAGAAAAACTTGAGCATTTAGCTGTCTTGGAAATGTACTTCCAAATATACATTCTGCGAGATTTATCTTACAAAGCTTGTTAAACAGATGTGTTCAGTACTGGGCACCTTTTGTCTGGTAGTTTAAGTAAAGAGACATTGGTTCCACTGAGAGAAAATATTAAGTAAAGACTACTGACAAAATAGCTGATGGTATATATGCACCTCTTTGGGAATAAGGGCATATATATGAATCGCTGTAATTGTGGAAAATCACATAATCACAGAATAGTTAGGGTTGGAAGGGACCTCTGGAGATCATCCAGTCCCACCCCCCTGCCAAGGCAGGGTCACCTCGAGCAGGTGGCACAGGAACACTTCCAGGCAGGTTTTGAATGTCTCCAGAGAGGGAGACTCCATGAGCTCCCTGGGCAGCCTGTTCCAGTGCTCTGCTACCCTCAATGTAAAGAAGTTCTTCCTCTTGTTGAGGTGAAACTTCCTGTGTTTTAGTTTATGGCCACTGCTCCTCGTCCTGTCCCAGGGTACCACTGAAAAGAGTCTGGCACCAACGTACTCATATATTAAGGAAAATCTGCCTACTTCTTCATCACATAAACGTATTTATAATTTGCCACATCAATGAAATGATTGCTTGTTCATGAGGGTATGTGTTTGCAAAAGGTATTGAGATCAAGCAAAAGGTTAGGCCAGATAATATGGGGCGGTAACAGTGATTCAAAAACATTCAGCCCTATTAGACTTATCTGGCCATAACATATATACTGAGCATGTCGGGGAAGCCTCCATTTGTCAGTGCTCTCCTCTGCCTTGTGCACAGAATGGGAAGCAGCACAAAAATGCAGGCTCACCAGGCTTGCAGCCTGGATCCCGTGAGACACTGACAAGATCCACCTTATCTGTGCCCCTTTTTTTCTTCACAAAGGCTTTACCACATTCTTTCAGAAAGACACTTCAGACACAGCAGAGAGCCAGCTGCTGGCTGGACAAGTTGTTCCAGGAATGACAGCCAGCTCAGAGTGGCTGGATGTTCTCCCATCACGTTTAATTAAGAGATCAGTGCTGTCACTGGGTGATGGGTGTGTCAGGCTGCTTGACAAAGAGTGCCAGATGCCACACTCACTTGCCACATGAACATCCTGTCACCAAACAGATGTTGGGCCATATTTTTGCGCCCTCCATCAGAAGTATCCCTCTCTGGCATGAGCATGGACCCTCCTTTCCATGAAAGCTCTTCTAGTCAGGATTTCAGATATCTCCATCACTGTTATACCTTTTCTGCATTAACTCAGAAGCAAAACTCATTCCCTTGATCAATGCTGAAGGCAGAGTGCACCCATCCATCTCTTATTTCTTTCTCCATTTTTGTTTTCATACTGATCTCTGCTACCTCAAGAAAGTCTGTGAGATGTAGGCATGATATTACGAAGCTGCAAGATACAGTCACATTTCTTCATCCCTGGAGGCATTCTCACCAGTGTGCAAATGCTAAAAAAGGATGAAACCTTAGGAAAATCATTTGATGTTTCAGTTCAGGTTATGATATATACACTAGAAGTCTTATCATGATGTGTTTTCAGGACAAATCAATACCCAGGAATTCCTATGAAAGAGGTGAAGGACATGGGAGGATTACAGCAGGAATGGTGGCCTGCAAGGGGGGAAGAGGAAAAGAAAAGGAGTCCCAGCAAGAGGGAAGGAAAGAAAATAAGAATGGTAATGCTTAGGAGTTTTCACAAACAACTGTAACTATACCTTTCTGTCTAATGGTCTTGGTAGGCTTTATTTCCAATCACTTTTCTAATTCCTTTTTGAGCAAACTTGTACTTTCAGGTTTCTCAACACCCTTTGCAGCATGCTGTGGTAATGAAATCTGCAATTTAGGAATAGCTTGTGAAGTATTTCCTTTTTTTTAACCTGTCACCTGATCATTTCATATGATGTCCCTCAGTTCTTGTACTGTGAGAAACAGTCAACAATTATTCCTCATTCATCTTCTCTGTGGCAATAATAAATTCATATATTTAAAAAACATTATTTTATGTTATTTTTGTTTTTGTTTGCTAATAATTTGTTCTAGTTTCACTACATCCTAATCAAAACTCCATGCAGTTTTCTAGGTGTGTGTGTTTTGCAGACTTTGTCAAAGACTTATTGATGTTTTCTATTTTCTTCTCATTTCTTATGAGTTTTTAGCCTTCTGCTTTCCTCTTTCGTGGATGCTGAATAGCAAACTGATGTTTTCTGGAATTAGTCAGAAAAATAATCAGTTTCTCCTTCATGGATAATAGTTGCTGATTAGAGCATAATGAGGTGGAGAACTTCAGAACTGAGGTGCTTTAATCTCATCCAAAACCAGAGACAAAAATATGGAAAAGCAAACAAGGGTGCAAACATTCATAGGAAAATATGTAATGCAGACTTGTTCTTCCTCAGCTCTTCTTCAGAAAGAACAGGTAGCTGTATGAGAGGAAGCAACAGAGAACCAAGTTGCAGTGAGAGGTAAGAGATGACCAAGCTGTGGACCATACAACCTCTCTTTTCACATTTGGATCAAGTAGACATTATCAGTGAAGAGTAACAGCATTTATTGTAATTCTTGATGAGGACAGAAAATAATCGAAATGCCACCATTGTGAAAATGGTGGCATTTCAGTCAAGACAGGAGGAGATGAGAAGGTGAGAGAAGAAATGATGTAGCTATATCAGCTACAACTACACTGGGGACCAGTGATCAGAGGGGCCCAGGTGCAGCCCAGGAAGGTGGGGGAAGCAAGGGGCGAATGTCAGCAGCTGGTAGGATAAACAGTCTCATTCTGATTATTGCATTCAGGTTACTGCTGCCTGTATTGAGCACACAGTACCACTAAAAACAAATACAAAACTAGAAGGCAAGTCCCCAGTTTCCTTTCTGTTATTTTTTAAATTGGGAAAAGATGAAAATTATTATTTTGATTAAAATGTTCCCTGTGTTTGTTGACAGCAAGGTTATTTACATGTAATACATGAATTTATAGCCATTGTTGCCTTAAGAGGCTTCCAGCAGTTCTGTCATAGAATATTTCATGTGAAAATTCATGTGCTCCAAGCATTATTACACTTTGTTGCCCTTACGGGATTATGATGCACACATTTGCTTTATGCAACCTGAACAGTTTAATCTTTTCATCTCCCTTAGGAGAAGATGACCATTGGTCAAAGAGATATTTATATTTCCCTGTTCACCCCAAGAATGTCTAAATTCATCTGTTTAAGCCTGATTAGTTTAGTAAAATCTGTTACTAGACAGAATAAAGGCTAGATTGTTTCTCCCTCTTTAGTTATAAATCTTATTTTTCCTCATATATTATTTTAATTAAATAATTGATTTAGTTTCAGTTAGTTACTCTTGGTTACTTTGAGATCTAAGGAAAAAAAATATATCTTAAAAGCCTGAATAAAAAGGAACAGTTCTATGGAAACAAATGTCTTTTTTTTTTCCCCCCCCCAGATATCTTTGCCTTAAAATAATAGTTTAGTATAATATGGCAATTTCAAGCATGGTCAAGTCAGTGGATTATGAAAGAAATATTTGGGAAATGTGATAAATGTACTCATTAGCAGACTTAAAAAGCATTTTCAAAGCAGACTTAAATGGGGGAAGGGAGCCAGCACCGAAGAAAATAATAGCATCTTTGGAAACTGGTTTATTCTGCCCTCTTATATAAACAGGTCACAGTAGAGAGAAGCAAACACCACACTTTTCCAGAAAAATGCAGAATTACAGCAGGTTTCCCCAGGGTTTGGAGAGTGTCTGATTTGTCCCACTACTTCACTGGAGGTCTTACAGAGAGATAATGAATGGCCCTTACAGTCCCCTGGTGATGTCCTCTGGGCACCAGAGACAGAAAATTTTAGAAGAGGGAAACCTATTGTGTCTTGCTGGCAATTTCCCCCCTTTCCTCTGGTGAGAACAACAAAGAAAACTCGGTGGATCTGGTCCCTAAGCACTGAGAAGCAGTAGTGTGCACTGGTGCAGAAGTACATGCTTGGGCCTCAGCAGAGCTCCATGCAGGACAGCTGGACTGGGCTGCTGTGTGCTCAGCCCTGACAGTCCCGAGGCCACACAGTCCCCCCAAAGCAGATGTTTGGTACAGGCTAAAGCATCCAGCAAACCTGAGTTTTTCTGCTTCCCATGTGTATACGTCTGTGTTGGATGAGTCTGATCTGGTAACCCAACTAGCTTCCATATTTAACAGGTGTTGTAGGCAAACCTTTTGTTACCTTGGAGCACTAGTCACATGCATACTATCACAAATGGCAGTGAAACAGCAGAAAAAGTCTGCCTCCACTTCCCCAGTGCCTGGGGTCAGACTCTGTATGTGTCCAGATCAAGAGGCTGTTACACTTGCAGAAGCTCCCCTGCACAGGCAGAGACTCTGGAGAAATCATGAAGTCTCTTGGGCCTCCATGAATTGGAGTGCATAAAATAAAATGTTAGGGAAAATCTAATGTTCAATGATTTCTTTTCCTTAAGACAGTTCTGTTTCCACTTCACCTGTTATTTGAATCATTCCTTGACTACTTTTAAAATCACCTCTTGCACAGCAACCTCATCTCGTATTCTGTTTTCAGTCATCTTCTAAGTCAACTAAAAGCTAGTGGCTGCTGTTTCAGGAACTCACAGCCCTAATTGCTGTCCCTGATAGTGTGGAGTTCGCCTTTTTTTCCACATGGATACACTTGGAAATCACAGAACACTTACATAAAATAGTTATTATCTTCAAAAGACATAATCCTTCAAGAAGTCATGTCAAAGACTTAATCAGTGTTAGAAATCACATCATCCTGAATTGCTCTTCAGTGTGGCAAAAGTTTCTTCCAGGCCAACACAGCAAAAAATGTCAAATCAGACAAGGGTTGTATTAATTTTATTTGGCAGTTCTCTGCAGAACATAAGGAGGTAGACCTCTGCTCTATATTTATTTTATTGGAAGGAGTAGGAAGTTTGTCACAGATCAAAGTCTTCCAGCTGCTCTCTTGGGAAGGCACCACTCCTACTGCTGGGTGTATGGAGCTGTAAGAGCACTGGGCATGCAAGTAAGAATAAATAATATATAATTATTTGTGATTACTTTCAGTATTCATCTGTTTGTACAGTATAAGCTGAACTTTCAACTGTCACCAGACAGTAAGCAGAGTGTTTTTTAAAAATGTCTGCTGGAAGTGTGGCTGCAAAACTATCTATATACCCATTTTCCCTAAAAATACGATCTCCCCCTCTGCATATTTCACAGAAATATGCCAATTTTTTTCACATGTTCAATAGGGAACAGACTTAAATAGCTTGGGTTTGTCTTGTTTTGGTAATTTAATTTAGGTTGCATTGTTTTCATTCACATAATGTTGGCTCATTAAAATATTAATAATATGTTATATTTATCAATACATGTACTAAATATATTTATATTTTATGCTTAGACTTTATTAAGTGTTTCACTAGAAGCAGAATACAGTATTTAACATATAAATTAATTTAAATTCGGAATTTAAGCTTTTATTATGTTAAGCAAATTTCGTTTTTTGATACAGAATACAACCTCTTTTTTGCAACTTTTTACTACCCACCAAAAGATATGGAAGACCAGGCCAATTTTTATCATGCATCCTTTCTGCAAATATTTGGAACCTTCTGAAAAACTGTTTCTTCCGAACTGAGTCTTTACATTTAGGACCCTCATCTGCTGAGGAGCCTCTGCCTGTGGCTGAGAGGCCCCTTCTGGGCTAAAGCCACTTATAGTCACAAAACTGGTTATTATTTATTTTTAATTTGTTCATTGCAATTCTCTCTGACTTGCATGTCTGACATTCTGGAGACTGGGCTCAGATACATCTGATAATAAAGAGAAGTACAATCCCTTACACTTACAGTTGTCTGTTTCCCTCTCCAACACTGGTGATGTTTTCCACATTCCAAAAGTCATCATAGGCCACAGAATAAAATACTGAATTTCCAGTCCCCGTGCTCCCTATACCATCTGTTAGTCCATTTATTTTTAAAATTGTTACCACTTTTATTCAATTTCAGATTTGAATACAACTAGAACCTTTATTTCTTGTTCTTTTTTATGCTTATAATTGAAAATCAGAACTCACTTCTTTGCTCAACTCCAAGAATTCTGTAGCCTGAAAGAATGGAAATTAAACTGCAAAGAATTTTCTGCATATGGTCACCTTATTTAACAGGAATTTAGCTTTTTAATAATGCATTGTGGGATTAGATAATTAAGGAGCAAGGAAAATGTGAAAGAGCAAACAAAAAATGATAGAGACCAATTACCAAAATGAAACAGACTAGTGCACCCTAAGATGAATGATGCTTATTTTAAAATGGTGTTTTATTGAATCAGGCAGAACTTGACCTATATTGGAAACAGAAGGAATTATAGTGATTATGTTGGGATAATGTCAGAAAGCAGCTTGGCCTGCATTATTAAGCTTGAAAGAATCAGCTGCCACTGTAAAATGCATCGCTAAACAGACAAGGACAGTAACAAATTATCCAAAGGAAAGTGAGGGAGTTGAGAGGCCATTTTGTCACTGCACTGTCATTGTGCAGGCATTGATCACCCGTCTTGCTGAGGACAGTCCAGGGAGGTGGGGAATACCTGTACCCTTAGGAAAGCAGATCAAGCCTTGGCACAAGGACACTGTGGAAGGAGCCGATCTGATCCTATTGAAACCCAGGTAGCAGCTCGAAAATCAATGCAGTTAACAGGATACTGCAGCTGGATCAAGGTCCTTTGGGAAGAGGCAAGTCCTTTTCACCTGCAGGGATGGTCTCATGTTGTGCTCTTTGCTGTCTTGCTGTTTCTAACAAAGCAAGCAGTTGAATGCAGATGTTGTTTGTTAAACATGCCGAGAATACAAATATACAAATATAATACAAAATACACTCGCAAAAGGTGCCCGGGTGAGAAGGGCAATTACAAATGAAGATTGTTTCAGACTTGGTTATGCCTTTCATACCCCTGCAATGCTAGTGGAGCTGCTCAGTTGGGACTAAAATTAGTTTTTAAGCTAAGGGAAATGAAGGTCATAGCAGGAACATATATGTCACTGTCATCTATGCTTGCCATATACGTGTCTGTATTTTAAAAGGTAGTATTCTCAGGACCAAGAGATTCTAAACCAATAAACAACAATGGAAGAACATGCCCCAGGGCCACCTTTTGCTTCTAGAAGACAGATGCAAATGATAACTAGTTCAGGGGGGATTTAATGTGCCAGTGTGCACGAGGGGGTGGAAGTGACCTGATGCTACCTTGGAAAAGAAGACGGTTGGGTGACACAAACTCATCCCCTAATTTCCCAGATGAGGCTGCAGGTCAACATGGAAAATAACTTGTTATTGATGGATCATATTTATTCAGTGAGAGATCTTCTGGAGGTACTAGACAACATAAGCACAGATGTCAACATTTAATAGTAGAACTTGAGATTGGTCTTGAGGCTTTCAGCTGCAGAAATTTCCCTGGTGCTAATTTTTGCTGGAGGGCTGAGAGCAGCCTATGGAATTCACACTGGAATTTTTAGACCTTTATTGTGTTTTCATAACTACAGGCCCATTCCCTTCTGTTAGTGAGGCTCTCATGGGCTTGATGCACCATCTGTAATTTCCTCATGGTGCTGAACTTTAAGGCATTGGTTTCTCTCACAACTTAATCAGGATCTTTTGGAAAAAAAGAGAAACAGTACAAATATTAGTCAGTGTTTTGAAACTAACTTATGTACTAAATGTAGAGATATTGACCCAGATTTTTTAGGAAAAAGCAAGCAAATAAAAGAATTTAATTTATCTATAGACCAAGAGGTGAAATCCTGGGATTTGGTGGGCTTTGGGGTTTGCTTATTTACTTCTTTTGGCTTTTAAAGAAAGAAATTTAAGAAATAAATTTAATTTATGCCATTTTTTTGTTTCAAAACCTTTAAAATATTTCCACCCAATTTTCATATTTATATTACTCAAACCATGGAGACTGTTTAAATATGGGGAAATTCTGTAAACATAATAGAAATATGCTGTAATTAGAAAAATAGTTTCATTGAAACTTTTTTTATCACTTTTGAAAATTTTTAAGGGTAAAAATAAATGTCAGAACTGACATTTTCCTACAAAAAAAATTTATCTTGAATGAATCAGCATTATTCCTTAAGAAACCAGCTGGCTGAAAATTACCTTGATGGTCCAAAGCTTCATTCAAAGCTGATGATTATGCCTCACAGGTGTCATCCACCATGACCCTTTGATGCAAAATAGTTTTATCATCTTCAATAATGAGTAAATTTGGCCTGAGAATGCTTTAGGAGAGTTCACTTCCATGTAGTCCCTTACCTAAATACATACATTTTCACTGATAAAAAACTTTCAAAGGAACCCCATTATATGTTGCAGATTTATTTTTCTTACTTAATTCAAGCAAGCACAATTTGGAGCAACTAATTTGATGGGGGGAGAGGCATTGAAATCTGATTTCTCAGTCTCATCCCAATTTGACATCTTGATTTTAAGCTCAAACAAAATTTCTTTGGCTCTCTGACTTCTTCAGCTGTATGTAATTTAAGAGAAATCAATTTAGAAATTAGATGCATTAATTACTCAGCAGTGGTCAGAAAAGAACTTGCCTTTTTATAGTTGGTTGAGTCCAAATATCTGTCTTAAGTACTAAACCATTAATTCCACTTGGAGGTGAATTAGATCAATTTTTAGAAAATGCCAGTAGTTTTCAGTGGAAACATTCCAATTGAAAAAAGCTGGTTTTTAATGATTTTAGGTTGATCCGAATTTGGACTGATCAGGCACTCATCTCTGTGAAATGCTAGGCATGAAGGTGATCCCTCTTTTGACAAAAAATGTCCCTGGGATCACAGCAGCATGCAGGAAGACAAATAGGAAGAAACCCATCCTCCAGAGGGAAGGGAGGCAGTCAGGAATCACAACCAGAGCGGCTCCTTCCACTGACTGGCACATTCAGGATCCAGAAACACAGAACGATTCTTCTGTTCCTTGGGTAAGTGCTGAGGGTAGTTTATGTGCATTTATTAAACATTTAGAGTTCCCCAGTGGATGGACTGCTGTAGCTCAGTATCTTATAAAAACTACAGACAAGGGTTGCTGCAAGGTAACATAATCTTCTTAAAGGGCAGTATTTTAAGAAAAACAATTCATTAATATCCAGAGTCAAAATCAAGAAGAAAAATCCTTTAATTTAGCATTTTGGTGGGCTTTACAGGTACTATTTTGCTAGATAATATATCCGAAAGTGGAACATTTGAAGCTCGCTAACCAGAACTTTCCCTGTACTGACTTTTTTGTTCATCTCTTTGAAGGGTACACATGTGGCATACTGTAAAGTGTTAAGTCAAAGCTGCAGTGTAAGTTGTAGTCTGTGATAGTCTCTAGTGCATTACTCAAAAATGTGTGGGAAAGAGAGTTGGCCATGTCCTGTAAGCAAACAGACCAGTGTTGTCCTTGGGTTACAATGAAATTGGTTTTATCATCTGCAGATGTGGCCCTTTGTTTTGAATCACACGCTAGCCAGGAGAGTGACCTCTGCACCTCTGAATTCACACCTTTAATGCTCCTTACCAATCCCTTTAGCTGGCCACTGCCCTGTCTGTACTTGTTAAAGCCCCCAAGTCATTCAGTGTAGGGTAAGCAAAGAAGATGTCCTTCAGTCATTTTAAGATTAGAAATCTCTTCCTCCCTTCAAGATGCAATACAGAGGCAAAGCTGATTTCACCTCAGTTCGACGTCAGGCATATTTGACGTGTCTGTCAAGAGTACCTGTCCTATTTCAGTACTTTGCTCCCTCAGCTTCTCCCTTAACTGTGCATGTTTAAGGAGATCGTGGAGGACAAACTCAGTTCACTAGGTCTTATAAATTCTTTGCTTCTAAGCTATTTTGAGGACTATAAGAAAACTGATCATGCTGAGCTATAGATCTACTTTTTTTCATTTGAGGAACCAAGGAAAGATGTTCACACCAGAAGCCTCTGAAAAAAACCACTCCTGCATCAGCTGTTTGGCATCTGGCTGAAAAGACACTGATACTGTGAAAGGATGAAAGGCATTACAGCGTGAGGTGCACACCAGGTGGATTTGTATTGCATAACTTGGAGTTGTTTGTCAATAATTTGCTGCATGACAGCGATAGTGCTGGAAAATGTTAGGAACGGTGTCATATTTGTCTCTGGCACACAGAGGGAGCTTAGACATTTTTGCTTCAAACAAGGATCACTGTTGCTCCCCATCAGTCTGCCGACCTAATATGATTTATGCTCAGGTACAGCTCAAGCGCTGATCCCAAGAACCACCCCCCTCCTGTAATGGCCACGCACGGGCAATACAGCTCATAACCTAACCCAGAGTCTGTTTCCTTGGGAAAACAGCAGCTTGGGAATGGCTGGCAGTATGGGTGTTTGGGACTGCAGCTCTCAGTCCCAGTGTCAGCGGTGGTCCCAAAGTCTCCCCTGGAAGTTTGCTATTGAAAAGTGGGAAAGGCACTTTCAAAAATAACACCAGTTAGCTGTGTTCCCAGGGGCACAGAGAAGGCTGGGTCCTGCAGCGAGTTCTGTGCCAGTGACAAGAGTGAGATCCCACAGAGTAAGAGGCCCTGACGACAGGCTCTCAGCCAGCCTTGGGGACAGGCAGGGGCCTTTTCAGGGTGCTGTTGTAGCTCTCAGCCATTTCCTCCCCATCTGCTTCACATGAATGCATCCCAGAGCATCAAACAGAGCAGCAGCCTTTTCCTCCCCAGTTAGATGATTACAGTTTCCACTCCTCACTGGCCTCTATGGGGGCAGGAGCATACCTACATTTTCAACAGATACCAGAAAAATGCATGAGAAATATTCCATGAGGAGTGCTCAGAATATTTGTCTGCATATAGGGACCAAAATGATGACTGAGTCATGATTATGTTTTTTTTACCTTCTTGCATAGCTAACTTTTGCTCCTAGTCCCTCGTACTCTTAGATGTTGCTGCAGAAAGATTAATACCAAAGGTAAATGCTAGCTATAACTGTTGGACAATATTCCTGAGTGCTGCAACTAAGGCAGGGAGAAAGGAGCTTTTACAACCCTCACTCACTGTTTCCCTGCTGCTGAAGTGGCCATGGGGCTGCTCAGTCCCCCACCTAATTCAGAGCAGCTGAAGGGCTGCCCTACCTTTCCCCTTCTTTGGATCATCTCTGTTCTCCCGTGGGCACCACTCCTTCACTGACCAGCCCTGGCAGAGGCATCCTTTGCTGAGAGCCACCCCCTGGCCATCACAAGGGGAACGGCTTGGCTCCCTTCAGCCTGCTTTCCCCAGGCAAGGCCCCGGCTGAGCTGCAGTGGCTGCAGCCCCCAGGATGCCATTACTGGCCTGTCTGTCATGCTGCTATTAGTGTGACTGAGGGGAGCGACTCCAGCCAGTAAAAGGCATTAGCAGAGGTCATTAATGAAAGGTTCTGGGTATTCTTAGAAAATTGCAGCATTACTGGGATGATTTGAAATATTTATTAACGTGGGGAATTATTTCAGTTTGCAGATTTCTCTCATTATCTCACTTTTTTTTTTAGCTTGTTGCAAGGCTACCAAGCGCCGGCTTGTGAGGAATCCAGCAGTGGTCTCTTCAATCACGGAAAGTGCTTTTAGAAAACATTATGGTAATACTCAGCTAAATGCTGTCTGTCCCCCCAAAAAAGGAAAAATCACCATGAAGAAAACAAGAAAGTAGCACAGGGAGAAGAGTGTTCACTGCAGGAAACAGGCTTCTTCACTCCATCTGCGGATGTTTTTCAAATGCAAAATCAAGATGGCTTTGAGCGAAAAAATTCTGATGGTGAGCAGTCTCCAGGCTTGAAAATAGGCAATGGTGTAGGCACGCGAGAAGGAAAAATCATTGTTTTCATCGGGTTTCCTATTACGTGCCAGGGATGTTTCAAAAGAAAGCATGCAACCATAGATAAGGAACCATTATTTGGGGCAAATTTTGACCTAGTTTTCAAGATAAATATCTAATATTCATTTGCAGTTCCTTTGTAGGTGCTGATGAGTGGATGTCACAACATTTGAATACTCTCTTTAGAGACAGCAAACTGATTTTCAAATGCTCTTTCTACCTACTTTATCTCACATCATTTGGAGCCATGACATCCTCTGTAGACACTAATGATGCCTGCCTACAACTGTAGGCTGGAAAAGTACAGAAGATATACAGAACCAAGTTAGAGGAGGGGTTTTCAATCTATGTCTCATAGTCTATGTAGAATCTTACTCACAGAGGAGAACTGCTACCAGAAAAATAATCTTTGAGACTTACATACCCACTCGTACTTCCAGCTGAGCACTAGCTCATGCAAAGTGAGTCTGAGCACTGATAGGTGAGCATCCGTGTTTAAATTGTTGCTGCAGAAGTGGAGAGGTTGTTAAAGTTACCCGATGAAAGGGAAAATGATGATAGCCTTCAAACTGGTGAGAAGAACATAGGTGATTGGCATAAACAGGCAAAAGAGCATTTGTCATTCGTGTACTATGCCAGGCAGAAATTGCTGTGTGGGTGTGTAGCTTTGCCTATGCTTGTTGTGGCTGACTTAGCTTAAGTCAATGATTCTGCTGAGGTAAGTATACCTGAAACGTTAGGGGTGAATCAATGAAGGAAAAGGCAGGTATCTAAACTGCAGAACAGAAATAAATCCCCACTGTAATACCTCACAGTTACAATCTAGAAAGAAACTGGCAGTTAGTTTTGAACAGAATGGGACTTACACTGAAAAAATCATAAAAATGTAAGAAGTTACTGCACAATAAAAACAATCAAAGGATTTTGATGTTATTGTTGTTTTTAACAATCAACTTTATGATTAATCATTTACCTTCCCTGTATCTTAGAAAAGAAAGGGTGAGAGGGAGTGAAGAGAGATGTGAATAATTCTATAAGCATGGACTTTAGAAATGTTCTCTGAAACCTGACACAATTATTCTTTTTGTCAGTGGGGAAACTCACTGAAGAAGGAAGCATATCTGGTAATAATAACAACAACAATATTAAAAAATTAAATTAAGGGACACACAATCTAAAACATATATTTACTATTTGAATCATTAAGGGAACTCTAAAGTGCTCAAAGCCAGAGGAAAAACACAGACTCAGGATTATACCATGCAAACCTGATACTACATGGCAGTTTCCCACTAATGCAAGGGAAAGCATTTCATTATTGATAAGCAGAATGCATACTATGTTAGTAACTGGAGTCAACACAAGGACTTAATTAGCATTCATGTTTACCCTGCACCTCCCAAAATTGGATCAAAACAAATAGAAAGCAACTTTTAAAACCTTAATTTCAAGCACTGTTTACAAATCTGTATATGTCTTATAAATGTTTTGCTCAGCCACTCCTTTCAGTTAGAGAAGGAACAAAGACAACATTTCTAAGATTTCTTCCCAAAGTTATGTGTAATTATCTACAGAGGTGCAGGAGTTTCACACTATTCTCTCATTCATTTAACTAGGATTCCTTGTGTGACTAAGGGCTCATTGGCAGGAATAAACATTAATAAAACCTGCCCATGAAAGATCTTCATGCTATTGACAGATGGATTTTATTCTTGCACAGTTTATTAGAAATATGAGATACCTGAAACTGGAGCATGGTTGCCTAGAATTCATTAGATGTATATGTAACATAGTAAGTGCATATCCTTAGAAGAATATCACTGTTGGAAGCAAATTCCTAGATAAATTTTTCCTTTGTATAAATACAAAACGTATTTCTTCATTTTTGCCATCATTATTACTTTTTTCTTTGTTCATGAAAATGCTCTCCAGAGAGTTTCTTACTGAAGCATGCATGCACAAGGAAATTCTACATTTTATACTTTTTTTAAAATTATACTTTTTGTGATGTTGTCCCACTGCAGATTTTTTTACAGGGTATAAGGAATTAAGGAGTTTTTTGATGGCAAACAAATCAGTCATAGGGTACCTTGCTTTCATATTAGAGGGAGAGCTGAGAAACACCACCGTGGAACACACAGAGTAAAAGTGAAGCTCACCACTTCTTTCAGAGAGCTCTGGAAATAAGGTCTTATGCTTTCTTCAGCTGGAACTATGAAAGATTTCTCAGGTTTCTCCTTTCTTTTCTTAAAATTTTATTTTTATTCCTTACGCCAAAAAAAATATTTCAAAACCGCTGCTCCCATTGTCCTTCTGTTGTCCTATGGCCTTAGGAGGCCCTTTCTCTGAGTGGTCTCTGGGAACAACACTCAGGTGTCTAAATGGAGTTCAACTGAAATTAATCTTAAAATGCCCACAGCTTTCAAGGAAAAGTGATGCTGTCCTCACAATTTTAAAATGCTACAGAAAGCACACCAACTCATCTGAAAAACTGTGCATTTCCACCTTTTAAAGGGCTAGACAGCAACAACAAACATTCCCCCAAATGAATGTTTTCTGAAGCCCCAGACAGGGACAATGCCATTTTGAGAATGTGTGAGCAGTTGCAAAGGGGAAGCTGGACCCTGACAAGTCAGGTTACTACTCTGAGGAACGTGTGGGTGCTGAAGAAGCTCTGTCTAAAGGCAGCTGCTGCCTGTCCTGCCTTGGACAGCCCTTGTGGCTTTTCACGCATGTCCAGTGAGATCCTGGTGGCTTGGAAGGTCGTGGTTCCCAGAACTCCAGCAACAGAAAAGAGACAACTGTGTTCCTGAAATGAAACTGCAGCTGAGATGAGAGGAAAAGTGCAATGAAAAATGAGGACAAGTTGTAAGCTCTCAGAAACTAATTGGCACCACAGCCAACTTCATTCACTAAGGCATGGGCATAAAACCAAATTGCTTTTTCATCATGAAAATAATGAGGGTTTTTTAATACCATTCTTCTAGGCTTTTATCCCTTCTATTTTCCTCTGCAGTTTTATTCTTTCATTCTGTCTGATCACTGGCTTTTTGTTCCACCTTTTCTCTCTTAGTTCAAGTGTTTTTGCTTTTCTCTGCCCCTTTTTTCATACAAACACTTAAATTCAACATTTATTTTCTCCCCTTTAGATAGTCACTGTTTCAAGCATCCTTTTTCCCTCTGCTAGTTTGACTCTCTCACCTTCTGCCTTCTCCACTAATTCACACAGTCCCACACTCATGCAAGCACAAAGATTTTGCCTGGAAATTGTGAATGAATGGGTGATGGGTGGGAATGAAAGGGTATTCCCAGAATGGGTGTCTTCAGCCATCAAATTCCCAATGAAAACTGACTAGCAAATGTGTTGGGATAAAGGCAGAGAAGGCAGCAATGAGGTTTATGGAGCTCTGTTTACTGAACTGGAGAGCTGGGGACAAAGATGTTCAAGACAAAGGTTTTGCACTGGAAATACAAGTAACCTTTCCAGTGTCTAACTTTTCAAGCTAATAACCCTCTGGGAGTTTACAACAGTCTGAGCAGAAGACAGGCAGACACGTGCTGTACTCTCTCCGACATGGAATTTTTTCTGTCTTTGTGATCTGAAATTTTAATTAAAGTCATCTAAACTGAAGGAGTTTTTGGCTCTGTGCGTGGCATAACAAAAGCCACCACTAGCACAGCATAGCAACGCATCATAACTAACTGTCTTTTCATGCAGCAAAAACATTCCTTCAGTGGTGAATCAGGTGCATTTTGTGATGGATCATGAGAAGACTCTACAAAGAAATGCAGTCTCTTTTTCCCTGTAATTCTGTCGGTCACATAACTACACATACAGAAGGAATTTTCTGATATGTGGCTAAAGCCCTGTCTCAGTCAACTAAAACCTATATTTTGTAATAAACTCAAGTTCCTAGTCAGCCATTGCTTTGCTTCAAATAGATCATGTAGTATTTTTGTTTCCTTGCCTTTTTAAAAGTAGGTATTAACACTGCAGAAGGAGCAGTTGGAAATATGAGTTTGGAGAATAAAAATACATTTGATAAAATACCACAATTCTATTACTGAGAAGGACAACTTGGTGGCAGCAAGCTCCATGTACCCTTACAAAGATGGATCAGGCATGCAGCACATACAAAAAGACAGGGCTGGGGAATAAAGAAGCAACTCCTGATATTTTTCTAAACAAATTTTCAGACTCTCTCTCAAAAAGATGTAACACATAAGGCTGCTGGATCAGAGGTAAGCAGTGGCATAAAGAGAAAATAGAGTAGGCTGAGTGAAAGATGTCACCAAGCAAAATAGTGTGTCTTCAGTCATTAGTGCAAGCCCACTGGAAATGGGTTTGCCAGTGGACTGTGAATGATGTTTTCCCCTCTACCCAGCCAGTCTTTGGCTTCTCTGCTGGCACCTTTCATCACTAACAGACTGAAGCAAAACTAGTTTCGTGCTCTGTCTCCTCAAAATTTATTGTGGGACAAACTAAAAGCTATTCCTCCTCTGAATTAATTGCCACTCAAAGAGGAACAATTTCTAATACGATATTTTAGGACAAAATGCCATCCATACACACTAGCAGGTTTGGTCATGAGAACTGGCCCAGGCATGGAGCAGCCATCCAGAGGAAATTCTGTGTTCTCCTATTTGAATGGCTGCTTTTAAACAGAGGTTCATACTGTGCTCAGATGGGCCATGAGATGCTGATAAGTTTTAAGGAGCACAGCCCTGATCTGGATTTTAAATGACAGTCAAATAGGAATGAGACATACAGCAGCTCCCCCAAGTAATCTAATCTTTTTTCTGTGACATGATTTTAATATAATTCTTTGCATTCACATTGCATGGCTTAATCTGAATTAGCTTTCAGAGCAAGACCTGATATGGGCTGATGATTTAGCCTCTCCAACTGATTTTCTCTCAGACAGACCTCATTTTAGGTTTCCTTAATATTTCTGCAGCTGTTTTGTCATGACCTTCAGCAGGTCTAGCTCCCTCCAGCTGACCCAGATGCTTTGCTTCTGTAATCTGAATCCCCAGTTTTCAGAGTCTGCCGCTGCTCCACTGCTCCTTTCTGTGCTTTCAGTATGCTTTCACAGAAAGCTCTTAGACAAATATAGTCATCATGGCATGGAAGAGAAGTCATTCTTGCATTTAAAATCTGCTAATGACATAGGGAAAAGAAGATACGAACAAATGGTCACTTTTCATAAAGAAGGGAAATTACCACTAAAAATCCAAAGATTATGTGCTCAGACTTGGGAAGCAGTTACAGACAGGCAAGGAAGGTGCATGTGGAGGTGAAAAACCTTCTGTGATGATTAAAAATGGGTTAGTAAAATCAGTTCTAAAGTTGACTGCAAAAAGTGTCTGAGGGATTTCACAATGTTGAATAGCTGTGAGATAAAATAGCAGGTGAAACATAAGGTCAAGACCATTGTATCACATACAGGAAAAACACTTCTAAGTATACATAAAAGTGAATGGGCTCTAATTTAGCTACTGACAGTGGGGGAAAAAAAAGAATGGGAATCACAAATAGAAAATATCATTAAATGGATTAGTACAGTGTGGACAAAGGAAAGCCTGTTCAAAGCTATGGAAATAGCTCAGAGCATTTTAACTTGGAAAAGAGATGACTGAGGGAAAATATGATCAAGGTTTATGAAATGATAATGGTTTGGAAAAGGACAACAGATCTTCACTGCTTCTTATAATGAAAGAATTAAAGTGCACAAAACCGAAACAGCCAGTAGCAAATATAAATAATAAAAATGTAAGTGCTTTTTTGCACAGCAGGTAGTTAAGCTATGCAACTCTTTGCCATAGGTGTTAGGGAGACAAAAGCAAGAATGGGTTAAAAAAAACCCTGCTAGATATATTCATTAATGTGGAAGTAGGACACGAGATATTTAACATAAGCCCAGTTAAATCTTGGAGGTGAAAAAAATCCTCCCAGTCTAAAAACCTGCAGCTCTTGATGCTGAGGCATTCAATAAATAGAATGATGCTGAGGCATCAATAAATAGAAGAAATAATGTTTCATATTTGCCCTTTTTCTCAATTTCTTCTTTTAAGTAGCTGGTATTGGCCAGTATCAGAGACATGATATTGAGTTAGAGTTGTCTTTATTCTGACTCAGTACAAGCACCCTCCTGTAATTAAAGTAAGAATGTTATATAGAAGAGGTTGATCAAAAGCATCTTTATGCTGAGAATGGAGAGAAGTAAACACAATCTCCAGCTCACGTACTTCCAGTATGCAATTAAAGCAGCCTCCAAAGAGACAATGATATTTTTAAGTGCATAAATTGCATGTCTAGTGCAGAACCACCCAAAAAAAATCATCTAGGCAAGCAGGAGTCTTGTTCAGATCTTCTGTTGCTCAGATGAGTGGATGTGGACTTAACATAAGCACCTCTGTGAGCCATCCTGCTCAGGGCAATTTTGTGAACCAGCTTCCATGGTCAAATACTGTGTTGCATGAGGGAAGAGCTGCTGATGATTTCAAATGAGCTATAAATAAACCGAAGGACATTAAATAAACAAGTCACATAGAATCATAGAACAGTTTGGGTTGGAAGGGACCTTTAAAGGTCATCTAGTCCAACCCCCCTGCAATGAGCAGGGACATCTTCAACAAGATCATGTTGCTCAGAGCCACGTACAATCTGACCTTGAATGTTTCCAGATATGGGGAATCTACCAGCTCTCTGGGGAACCTGTTCCGGTGTTTTACCACCCCCACTGTAAAAGGTCTTCCTTATATCTAATTTAACTGACCCTCTTTTAGTTTAAAACCATTGCCCCTTGTCCTATCAAAACAGGCCCTGCTAAAAGGTCCCTCTCCAGCTCTCGTAGGCCATCTTTAGGGACTGTCAGGCTGCTATATGGTATCCCCAGAGCCTTCTCTTCTCCAGGCTGAAGCTGTCTCAGCCCTTCTCCACAGCAGAGGTGCTCCAGTCCTCGGACTGTTTTGGCTGCCCTCCTCTGGAACTGCTGCAACAGGCCCGTGTCCTTGCTGCGCTGAGGATCCCAGATCTGGATGCAGTACTCTGGTGAGTTCTCATAAGAACGGAGCAGAGGGGCAGAATCACCTCCCTCGCCCTGCTGGCCACGGTGCTTTGGATGCAGCCCAGGGTACAACTGGCTTTTCTGGGCTGCAAGCACACATTGTGGGGCCATGTCCAGCCTCTCACCCACCAGCACCCCCAGGTCCTTGATGGATGTGATTGAGATTAGCAATTCTGAGGAACAATAACAGCTTCTTGTGGAGGAAAAATAGAGCACACACAATGATGATTTTGCAAACAGGCCAGGCTTTGTATCAGGTGTAGAAAGCAGATGGCAACAGAAGGAAATCTGAGCTACGTGTAGTTGTTGCCACAGGCATGCTCTGAACGCAATGAGCCAAAACTGCCATAAGAGACAGGCCAAAAGCTGTTTATATAACTACATGGAGAAGAAAAAGGAAGCAAAAGATGATCTGAACAGGATGCTGCATTTCAGGACATAAGGTGGGAAGTGTTAGTCACAGCATTAGGCATGCATGTCTTTAATCCAACAAGAGGAACTGTCTCTGTAAAGGCATTGGCTTTACTTTCTAAAACCGTCTGGTACACTGTGTTTTGAAAGGGTGCAGTGAAAGTTCATGAAATGAGACTTTGAATGGTGGGGTATGTCATGTCAGATGGAAATGTTAGTATTTCCCTTTGCTACTGAATCACAGTGAACAATCTCTCTAAAGTTCTGCAGTGTGGAAATTTTATCAACTACCCTCTTATGAAAACAACATCCAGTTCAATTCTATTCACCCAAAGTGGTAGGAAGCTACAACTTTTTCTGGCAGCAATGCTAGCAGAAGCTTGGAAATTAATGAGGTTTGCAAGTGCTTAATAATAATAATAAAATCTAAAACAATGCAAAAGTATGTGACAGGTAAATTCAGTCAAAGTAACAGCTTCATAGTTTTAAGTCATCTATTTCAAATATTTTATTTCAATCAAGATTTGAAGGCAAGAAATACAAAAATTGTTAAAAATCTGAGAACCCTTACCAATCCTATTGCTAACAAAAATTTCAGCTTGGGGTGTATTTATAGACCAGCATTCTGAATCCAGCTACAGCTGACTGATTTTTCAGCTTTGTTTAGCTGATTTGGTAGAACTGGCAATGGTATGTATACAACCAATGACCTGCTGCAAGTCGTATTAAAAATGTGACTTTGACCAGAATATCAGAACTCAAAAAGAAAATATTTTCTACCTCATACAAGGACAAACCTGAGGTTTTTTGACTTCCAGTTGTTGCAGAAGAATGCCTAGAGAATGCAAAAAGAGAGAAAAGCTCAGCATCTCTTGAGCTTCAGAAGTCATGCTTACCAAAAGTATGGCTTTAGTGAGTTTGTTTGTGTCATGACTGTCTTCCTCCATTGTTAATAAAATTGAGATGTGAGTGTCTCTTCCAAAGGCAATGTGCCCTTTATCCACTTATATAATTCATTGTGCTGGTTTTGACTGTGGTACAGTTAATTTTCTTCACAGCGGCTAGTACAGGGCTGTGTTTTGGATTTGTGCAGAACACAGGGTTGATAATACAGAGATGTTTTTGTTATTGCAGAGTAGGGCTTACACAGAGCCAAGGCCTTTTCTGCTTTATCTATTGCTGTGCTCTCAAGGAGGCTGGGGGTGAATGGTAGGCTGGGAGGAGACACAGGAGGGACAGGTGACCCCAACTGACCAAAGGGATTTTCCAGACCATATGACATCATGTTCTGTATATAAAGTGGGAGAAGAATGAGAAGGAGGATCCAGGAGATGGCTGAACACCTGCCTGCCCATGGGAAGCAGTGAATTAATTCCTTGTTTTGCTTTGCTTGCATGCATGGCTTTTGTTTTTCCTATTAAACTGTCTTCACCTCAAGCCATGAGTTTTTTAGATCTTACCCTTCCTGTTCTCTCCCCAGTCCCACTGCTGGGGGAGTGAGTGAGTGAGTGAGTGAGTGAGTGAGTGAGTGAGTGAGTGAGTGGCTGCATGGGGCTTGGTGGCTGGCTGGGGGTGAACCATGGGACCCATACATAAAGACTTCAGGAAGTGAAGACCAGTCCCTAAAACTGTTGTGGCTTTTCTCTGGGTTGTGTGCCTCAGGCTGGTCCATCAGGTGCTTTCTGTTCACTGGAAATGAGGTCTAAGTCTGTCATAAGTTGCAGAGCTGAAGTTACTCAGCCAAAGTAGGTCACTGATCACAGACCCCAGGGGAGGGTATTTTTATTTGCTTTCTGCGGAGGGAGCTGAAGCTAAAGGATGTGGGCAGCTTTTACAGAAGCAGGAGTCATCCATCCTTCACAACAAACCAAGAGTGGACATGACTGAACTGCAGGACGAGCACAAGCCTCAGTGAACTTGAACACACATGGGGTTGAGGGCTGAGGAAAGGGACAGAGAGGCTCAGGGTAGATTGACAGTTTTTACACAACTCATCCTTTGACACAGGAGAGATGGGATCTGAGCCACTGACAGGTGAAGTCAATGCACTTTTGGAGCACTGGTCTCAAAACACAAAGGAACAGTCACCTTGTGAAGTTAACATGCAAAGACTGGCTGCCTCCTCACCAAAAGATGTGCCACTGCATTTGCAGGTCCCAAAATTGACTACAGCTGCCTCTTGCAAGGATCAAAATACATATAGAGGTTTAGTCTCTCCTCTTCATTAGCAGAAAAGCTGTTCACCTTTGCTGTCCTCAGTTTCAGAAAAATAGATCTGATGTACTGCACTGCCTTGCAAAACTGAGAAGTTGTCACATCCCATCAAAGAAACACTGGGTTCTCAAAATGGATAGGTCATTGAATAAGACTGAGGTTTCCAAGGACGGAGAATTGCTACCTAGGTTAAAGAAGCAGGCAGAGTTTTTTATTTGCTTATGTCAATAGCAACATATATCATAATCCATTAAAAAGGCTTTTCTGGATGGCCCTGGTTTGTAAGAAGCCATTCTGGAATTTACTGTTCCAGATGGTGAACATCAGAGAAAGCTTCTCTAGGTTTCTTTTCTGGTATTGAGTATTTGGCTGGCTTAAAAGAAAAAAAAAAAGGAAAGAAATCTATTTGTGGCAGTCACCCAGCAAGGCATGTTTCATCCTAAACAGCTAAAGAGTTATATAATTACAGTCAACAGAAAGCAGTCTTATCTGGGAAGTGTCAGGCAGACTTACTTACAGGCAGTGATAGGAACTCAGTGCCTGCCACAATATGCTTTTTCATGTTTCTTCTCCTTTTCATTGTTTTTTTCTGTGTAGCTTTGTGCCCTGATTTTACACGGGTTGGATTAGTTCAGTATTAAATCTGTAAAATCAGTGTAGCCTCCGAATTAAAAATACAGATTAAAAGGAAAAAGAAGGGGTTTGCCAACATAATATTAATGACTTGTCAAGACAGCCAAGCTTGGCATATAAAGGCAGCTTTCTTTGGCTATCCAAAATAATTTCTACAGTAATTGCCTTCTTTCTCACATTTTCGAAGGTTGTATCCCCAGTACAGTACAATACAATTGATGACTTATGCTTCTCATAAAAGAGAAGTAACTACCAGAAAAATAGTGCCTAAGCCACACAGGGGGAAAAAAATGGCTATAACATAGCTACCAGAACTTTCCTAGGCCACTTCATTAAAAATAAAGATGTGTGGATACTGTAACAAATCATTCAAATCAGTAAAGCCTAGGCCTCTCACAAACTGCAAAGTCATTGCAATAGGCAAGGAATGGAGAAGATATTTCCCTAGGTGAGTGTAAAATAACTTACACAATACAATCTTTAGCAATTGTGGAGGAGGTGTTTGTAGCAGCTAAATTATCCTAAAGGGACAACACAGCTCTGGATTTTGGCATGCTACCCTTTGGACTTGGGCCTGTGTGTGTTGACTTGGAAGGTTATACCCTCTGCCTTTGAGAAGAGTGGGAAATCGTAACAACCAGAACAGGGGCTCTGGTATTTCTTCAGCTTTTTTTCCGGGTGGCTTTGTGAGGGATTACTCAACTAGACAGGGCAGAGCATGGCTGGTGGAAGCGCCTGTGCAAGGGGGCTTGGCCCAGGCAGCTGCTGGTGTCATCTGAACCTCTGCACACCTTCACTGTGGAGTCCTGGGTAGAGAGCAGCCGTTCAAAGCAGAAACACCTGCACACGCAAAAGTTATGCCCTTACCCACCTCCCATGCCATGAGAGGTGCCTTGCAGGTCCTAGGAAACAGAGGAACTATAAGGCAAACAATCATACACCATTCCCTCTCCATGAAACAGAATGAAGTTCATGCCATTTTCTATTCTGGTGGTCAAAGGTACCACCTCTAAGGACTAATAGCTAAAGCACAGAATCTGTATCATAGATAAGAAGACATGGTTTTTCCATCAGCAACACAGTTTATCACATATAAGAGAGCAAAAAAATAAAAGAAATAGTACTGGGTAGTGATTTCTTGTAGTGACAAAATTATGCTAAGACAATAGAAGATAGAGGTGTAAGAAAATGCTGTCTTAGCAATGAATGGATGAATAATCCCCACAGCTGTGCTTTCAAAAAACTCCCTATCCAGTTACTTTACAAAAGCCTTTATAAGGACACAGAAATCTGTTCTGGGAGATGTGCTGATCCTAGGGTAGTATAACAGCTTACAACAGCCACAGGACCAAAGCTACCACCAAAACAACAGACAGTCACACTTACACTGTCTGTGATACTATCCTGGGGTCAGCTTATGGGCCCCGCTTTCCTCAACATCTGTCTGCATTTGCTATTCTGCTCAGAGCTGCTCGTCATTAAGCCTTAGTTTAAGGAGAGGAGAGAATGAAAGACCATGTCCTTTATCATCCAGAGATGAACAGTGCTGTCCATGAAACTGCCTCATGTCGGGAATCAATTAAAGGATTGATAAAAATCAATCAAAAATGTGATTTTGAGGAATGTGGTGAAAGAAGAGATTGAGAAAGTGCAGAACAAGCCAACCAACCTTTCACGTTCCCTCAGATCTGGTGGGACATCCAAACCCTTTCATGCCTGCAGAAGTCATTGGGACTTGTGTTGACACCTGACAGTGGTATCTCCCAAAGGTCTGTTATTGGCAGACTTCTTCAGAGTGCCTTGACTGGCATCCTCCTAGCTTGTTGACTGGCTTCTATATTGTGCTCTCTGCAGCCTAATCACATGCTGTCATATACTAATGGGGATGCTAATGAACTAATTATCATCTACTGGTAGTTGATCTTCCTGGGAATGCAAGTGGAGCTGCTCTTCACATAGGTCACTTAAACAGTCCCTGCTCCCAACCTAATCAGAGATTTTCACCTGTTGTTTTTTTCTTTTTGGCAAAACCAAAGCTGGGAAGAGACACAGTACACAGTCCTTCTCACATCACAGATCCCAAGAATGTGCATCCATCAGTGGGACAGGCAGCTGTGGGGAAGAGAAAAAGAGGATCAGTCACTTGAGTACAGCCATGCATATTCCATAAATCACCCTAAGAAGCTGGGCTTGATCCCTGTGGTAACAGAATTCAGAGGAATTCCTCTTGTCTACTGGCCACAGCAAGAAAAAGGAACTAAATGCCTCATACCTCAGATACAACAGACAAATCAATTGAGTGTAAAAGGACATTTTTAAAAATTGATTCTGGGTTTTAGGTTTTAGGCAAGATGCAGCTTTTTCAAAAAAGCAAAAATTCAAATGGATATTATCTTCAAGGGAATACTGGTACTGCTGTAATAAGACATGTTTATGAGACAGTCTGGATGTTAAAATTAAAAGAGCTCTGGCTAATTCAGAAATTAAGAAACATGCACAAGGCCTACAAATGAACTGTATCTCTGCAAAGTTAAAAATCAGCATATGGGACAGAGCTGCCAAATTCCAATGTGTGATCTGTGCTGTGGAAGAAGACACCAGATATGCCAGCCTCCAGTTCTTGATATGCTATTTCTATCCACAGCAAAAATGGAGATATTTCCTTTGGTTAAAATGGATTTTAAATCTGTCCCAGGATCCATTGGGATATCTAGGATATTCTCCTTGGAATGTTAAAATGAAGAATTGGAAGGAAGAGTGGAGAGATCAGGGAGAAAAAACTGTTAGAAAACACATGAAAGGGGAGGTGGGAAGAGACAATTAGTGCATCTCACAATATGTATATAGGCAAGAGATACACTAAAAAAAAAAAAAGTGAAAAAAGGCTACATAAGAAAAGAAGAGAACATTTCTGTTCACCTCTCTCTCTGCTTTCTGAGAATGTCAGAGGGACAAGGCTTTGGTACTATTAAAACTGTCTTCTGGTTGTAGAATGGAAGCATGTTGTATGTATGTCCCCACTTCAGGGAACAGTCAAAGAATGACTGTGTGGGCTTTGCACAGTTTGAACAACTGATGGTTTGATAAGAAACACTGGAGATACCCATCCAGCTATGTGTTAGCTTTCAGGTCAGGGGGGACAGAAAAAAAAGTGATGAGTTTTGGTGTAGTTGCCAATTCTTTTGAGTGTTATGCAGTTCTGCATAACAGTCCTGGACAGGACTGCAATTTGTTAAAAATGTGCTCCTGTCTCCTATGTTGCAGTGTCCTATCAATCTTCATGGCAGTTTGGATTTCTGTGTGCAGGTACAACACTGCCATGTCAGAGGTTTGCCATATGACTTTGAGGAAAGGACAGTCCCCAGACAAGGATACTTTTAAGGAGATTTTACAAAAAATTTCAGGAACTGTTACTTTAAAATCAACCCCAGTTATCTGCAAAGAAGGGGTCTGAATAAAATGAAAACAGTAAATAATATTTTAAACAGTAGGTTTCAATACTATTAAATAAAATTCAATTCTTTCCATGTGATTAGATTTTTTACTGAATTACTTTTTACCGAATAAAATGGGGAGGTAGGATATTGGTAAAGCTGCATGATATTAGAGGTCAATTCTTCAGTCTATCATTTCCTTCATGCACAGCCATACACAAACAACATTACAATTTCTGAGCTTTGGTTTCCTTATCAGGTAAGTAATAGGTATTTCTATTAATAACATCGTGATTTCTTTACAGGAGTGGGATGAGGCTTAAATAAAACTAAGAATTTTAAGATCTACTGAGAGTAAATGCTAAAAAGATTTCAAGTGTTGTTGTTACAGTAAATGGGTTTCCAGAAAAGACAATAAACAAGCTGAGAGAAATCAGTAAATTATAAGCCTCTTGAATGAATGGCCTGACTTCTCTAGATACAATTCCATCCAAATAAATTGGGACTATTTGTCTTCTTTCTCTTGTGTTAGGATCACATGTGATCTTTGCTGCTGCCCATGTCGTACCCAGACTCCATTCGCTGCATGGACAAAAGGGTGGGGGGAGCGGGGCAGCTGCACTGCCTCCTCCCATCTCACACAAGCCAACTACATGGCAGCTGAGCTGTCTGAGCAGCTGATGTCCTTTCATCTGCGATGGGAAGTCTGTGTTTCCTCTCTGCATTGAAGCTGTGGGGAGAAATAACTGGGGAAAAGTTCTAAAGGGCAGGATTGTGTAGCTTTTATTCCCTTGTTGCATAACAGGTTACGTGAGCATCTGAAACACCAAGTTAAGATTTATCTTGAATTTAATGATGCAGTTGCCCCATTCCATAGCAAACTGCAGGAATCACTAATTACATCTCTTAGAGGCCAAGCTATTCAGCTTACATCAAAAAAGAGACTGGAAAAAATAATTACTGTTAACAAGTGAACTGAAACTATTATGCAAACTTCCCCAGTGAGCAAAAGCTGCAAGACATAATCTGAATGAGATGGAGGATAACAAACAGCAAATGTTGTTGGAGCATGTGGAACTCCCTGTGCCCTCTTTTAATAACAACAGCAAAGCAAAACAAAACAAAACAAAAAAGTCTTTGAGGTCAATGCAAGAAGTGCAAGCACACATTTCTATCCTAGGGTCACAAAGACAAACTGGGATGCTGATGAGACACTGCTCTCTGCAAAGCCTCTGAGTTGAAGGAACAAATTACATTATTGCCATCATCCAAGCTGGTTGAAGACCAGTTCAAAGTCTGCTTTCGCTTTTCCACGCTATCTGCTTCCAGCTGGCCCTGTCAGCTCAGATGTTGTGAAGAAAATTCTCCTCCTTCTCTGGTGAGGAGTGAATGTGTGCTGTAAAGACTGGCCTGAAATAAAACTGGGCCATCTGCCAAACTTGGATTCAGAGCTCTAAGCTGTCCTAAAATAAGCACATTTACCTTTACCCACATGGTGAGAGCCCATCCCATGACTGTTTTCATCCTTTCCACCTCTCCCATGTTTTCTTTACTCACCTCCAGTGCCTCACTCCACACTGTACCCTGCTTCCCAAGCCTCACCAGGACTTTTGCAGGGCAGTGCTGATCCTAACATGGGCTCAGTGTTTGCATGGGGCGCTGCAGAAGAGATCTGGGAGCTGCAAACTCACCACCTCCCACAAGAACACATCTGTTGCTCCAGCATCACTACTAACTTGTGCTTCAGTACATATCAAGCTGTCTTTCCTTCAAAGGGAAAGAGATCGTCAATTATCTTCAGTTAAATCCTCCAAGCAGTGATTGCTGCAGAGGGCTGGCTTGATGGGATGCAGGGTCTGGCCTATTGCAGGGTCCTTAAAAGCACAAGGCTAGGACAGTCACTGGATCTGGCTGAGGCTGGATCTAACTGTAAGCCTAAGTCTTGGTCTTTTGTTTCCTTAATGCGGATATTACAATGAGTTTTTGGGATAAGAAGATATTTTTTTGACATCTCTGGTTGCTAATTTGCTTTGAGGCATCTGAGTCCCTTTGAGTATTATCTAGGGAGAGATTTCAGTAGAGTAACTTGCAAGGATTTAATAAATGTTCTTATTTTTTTAGACACCATCAAAGACAGATAGTGGGGCCAGCTGAGCTGTCAATCAGACTTTCTGTAGCAACTGCTATAATCTTAAAAAACCCCCAAACTTGAATTAGAAACATTTTTAATTTAAAGAAGGGACCAGAGAAAACATTTTTTAAGAGATGGATGTTGCAGAATGGGAGAGAGCTGGAACAGCAAAGCGGAACTGAAATTTCACCTGCCATACTTTATGAGACAATGGGAGAAAATAGCAGTGAGTTTTATTTGTAGCAAGGTGACCCACGGTGCTTTCACGGCTGAACTCACAACTTGCACAAAATAGTCATGGTTTAGGGTCTATGTGTCAGAAATAAATTTAAACCCTGTATTTTTTATACTGCCAGCAGCACTCGTTTCTTTCTTCTGTATTCTCCTGTCCTTGCTGAGTGTGACACTTAGAGCTTGTGATCTGCAGGACTTTAGAGAAGAGCGGCAGGTGTGATGATAGCTTTAGTCTATTTATATCTACTCAAAATGTACCTCAACCTTGAAAATTCTCCCGGGCTCTTTTCTCTCTTTATCAAACGATGTCGTTGCTGTGGATGGCAACATACCCAGTTGGGAATCACTTACTATAGCCATGTGAAATGCAGCTTATGAGACTTCAGGTGTGTACAAAACCAATAAGGAAGTGGAGGTAGATCTAGAGGTACCTGGTCAAGCGGAATCAAGCAGTGAACAGCAAGGGAAATTGTTGTCGCAGAGCACCAGATGACTCAGCACCACCAAGAATTTTGAAGGCAACAATTTAGAGGTGAGCTTCAGAAAGGCTTAAAGTACTACAGCCTCATTGTTTTCCTCATGAGTCTCTCCCATAACTGAAGCAGGAACTATTCACTCCCTTGAGTTCAATCCACTTTCTTTGGCATTTCCAGATGTCCTGTAACTCTTCCAGGTTCATTTCCTGTGATTCCATTACTTCAAATGCTTCACACGGCACTCTTGGACATCTTAGCAGCATTTGTATATAGGTTTATTTAGTGAGATCAGACCACTCTGTCTCCTTACAATTTTTCTTCCTCTATTTTTGCTCTCTTGCTCTCCTTACCTGAGATGCAAGTATTCTAAAATGCAAAGTAGCACTCAGTATGCTCTGAGGCTTTCCTCAATGCCACAACCTTTTAAAGACAGCAACGCAGAGAACACTCTCAAAAACACCTGTCAGCCAATCTCTGGGTTGCACCCAGTATCTGGGAGGTGTGAAACGCTTATCTCAGCCTGAGAAGTTCTCCTAATTTCTCTAACAGTCAATCAAATACATACACCTTGTCCCCTCTACGTGGCCCCGAGGATTCATCCAACTACTGAAAAACAGTTGTTGTCCACTGCCATTTGGCTATGACAAGGAGAAATGAAAGAGGAACTCAAGGAAACAAGTGCTGCATTTTGAGACTTATAATGAAAATAACCATCAAGCAGCACGTGTGAGAGCAGCTGACATAAATGCCTCCCTCACACTGGCAGTTCCCCCGCAGTGGGGTGACCCAGCAGTAGCTGGCTCTGTCAGTTCAGAGAAAGGCCACGGGTAATATTATGGGCACCCCAGAACCCTGCTCTCCATCTTTACATTTAGCGTGGGTCTGGGGAACCCCAGGAGAACACTCCATCTATCCAGTGCCCCTCATGCGAGATTTGCAGAATAGGACCACACGTATTTTCTTAGAAAGTGGAGAATGCCAGGAATTTTGATCAGAAGGGGAGGAATAGGAGTTCCTCATAGCAAAAGATATTTGGCACTCCCATTTCTAATCAATCTCCATCACACATCTTTTCCATATCTCACAGGAACTGTATACTCAAAGACATTGCAAAAGATGAAAACACAGTTTTTGCATTTGAAGAACTGGGTCAGGCTGGGCATTGCCTTTCTGGCACAAAGATTTTTTTTTTTTTTTTACAACAAATGGTGATGATTTCATCAAGACAAGTCCTTTTAATATGTATAAAGAAGTCATCACTTGCCTTTAGTCTTCCCCATGACAAATTTAAGCTTATTGGAGCGATTCGTGTTCTTTATTGCACAGCAATTATCCTGCTGTGAAGGGATGGACTTAATGACCAATCAGGTAATTTCTATTGCTAATTTCTTTGCTTATATCTCGGGAGGGTGCATGCTAAAAATTCTTTTTAATAAAAAGAGCTTTCTTAACCTAGTGCGTATAAGTACATCACTGGTAAAGCACAGGTACATCCTACATTTTTAATAAATGACTCATGATTGTGCCTGCCTTGCTTTTCAGATGCTCAATGTGGTCCATTTTGTAGGGTTCTGATTCATAAGAAGCCTCAAGCATGGCTTTTAAATATGCAGTCCCTTCAAAATGGTATAAGTTATGTAAACCAAAAGCTCCATAAAACTAGTTGATTGAAAAATTCATCTGCAATTACAATATCTTTCTGTATTGCAGCTGAGGCCAGAGGAAAAATTGTTTTATCAAAGGCACTTGGCTGCACAAGTGTCCTGACAAGAGCCAGGTGTTGAGATTAGATGGCAGAGGACAAGCAGAAAATGGTGGAATAAACAGAAAATATGAGCTCGTGTCCAATCATTTATTGCTGTGTGTAAATTATTTGGTAGCCTAAGTGAGAGTCTGACAAAACTAGCCTAAGGACAGAATGAGGATTGAAAATCACAGTCTTGTGGTTTGGGTTTTTTTCTCCCTCTCTATCTGTTCAGCATTAGACAAAGGCAGTGACTCACAGGCCTATGTGTAGTTCAGGATACCATATGTCTCAGGTATGGTCTCTTTCCACTCAAAATTTTTTCTTGGGCAGAATGAAAGGATCTCTCACATTTGCCTATGATTTCTGGGCAGCTGGCATTATTTCTCACTAGCTCCAACTAGGCTATTGTATGTCTGGAACACAGGGATATTTCCTACAGAGCATCAGCTGATGCTCTGTAGTGCTTGGCCTGCAGGACCAACACGTGACCGTGTGGATGGTGTAGCATGTGTGCTCATGACCTGTACCCTTCTCAGGAGCACCAGCTGATCAGCACATCTATACACGCTCAGGAGAGCGTGATGTATCACAGAAGCATTGAGTATTCTATATGGCTTTTAGTATTTATCTGAGTCTTAAAACTTGAGGAGCACCACCAGTGTTAATTTACCAAATTCAATACACAGCCAGTAAAATTTTCTGAGCAGATTAAAAAAGGTTGGTTCCCCGTGACTAATCATGCTAACACTCACCTACCTGCGCATTAACTGGAAACCACAGTGTGGCAAATACAAAAAAGGAATGACACAAACATTATTTCTATGAGTTCTTGAAACTGTCGAGATGTGCAGGTTTTTCCACAAATATTTGAATAAGGAGCAGAGAGAACTTTCCCCTGGTAGTGAGTCAAACTTCAGTCCTTTAACTACAAGTGTATTTTTGGTGACTTTAGGGCAAATATAACATTTCCTTATATAGTTGCATCAGAAAGATGCTTTAAATGACTTCCAAAGACCATGAAGTTTTATATTCTAAGAGTGCATATGAATCTGTAATCTGCACAGTACTTGAATCAACAGCTGCCTGAACCCGGTCAAGACACTGTGAACATTACCAACAGAGAAAGTCCATCAGACACAGTGTAAAATAATGGAAAAAACCAGACTATTCTCCTTCAAAATCACCTTGTCGTGGTACAGGAGAGGTTTGTGTGGAGAGATGTCATGCCAAGTTAATGAGAAGTGTCTGCTCCGACACCTGCTGTTCTAAACAAGCTGACATGGTGTAATCATGGAGCAGCCCTGGGGTGGAGCTGGGGAGAAGAAGGCTGACAGCTGGCTGGGGAGGCAAACGGCACCCACGGGGCAGCGAGTCAGGGAACGGGTTCTGCCAGGGGAAGCCAGGTAGAGTGTCTCACTGGCTCTCTTCCCTGTGAGCTCTGCCAGCAGCAGACAGCTTTAAATCTACTCTCAACTCATACATAGCCCTCCCCTGCTGATCCTATTTACTTCTTGGGATGTCTCCCAGCACCTAGCAGTCATGAGAGATTGCCAGCGCTTCATGATGCTGCTCCCACTCCCACAGGAGAAGCTGGGAGCCAGAGGAAGATGGGGTGATGAGCAGACCTTGGCCTCTTTAGCATACAGCAATAAAACTGTGGGGTTGTCAGGGACAGGAGGGATCGTGCCAGGAGGGGAGTAAGAAAGATTTTTCATTTCTTATTTCCACTTTGTCTCTGATCACTTGCTCTGTTACAGGCTGAAGTGCCAGTGTGTACTTCAGCACTGAAATGGGAGGCTGAGACAGAGCCTGATCTCACTCGTTGCTAAGAGAGTAACCTAATTTGCAGCAGATGGTGTTTATTGTTACTTCCCATCTGCATGAGGATTAAGAATTCTTCTCAGAAAAAAATGATGCAGCCTGACAGCATCCTGGTAAGAACAGGCAAACTTAATTCCAATCAAATACAACTTTTCTCCTAAAAGACAGGTTTTTCTGAACCTTTGGGTAAGCTTAACTTAAATAAAGGTTAGGATTATTATTTTTTAGATTTTTTTTTACTTAATTTTCTTTTTTTTTTTTTTTTTTTTTTTTTTTTTTTTTGTTTTTTTTTTTTTTTTAGTTTAGGATTTTTTTTAAATAATGTCACTTAAAGCTGTGCAGTCATTTTAGAAATTGTAACAGAATAGAGACAAGTAAAGAGTAAGTACATTGCCTCTGATCAAAAACTAACTTAATGTCAGAGCTGAGATTTTAAGTTTCAGCTCCCCAAGGCCTTAAACCAGGATACAGTCCCACAAAGGAACTGATAGCACATCTTGTGGTATCTGTCCTTGGCCTCTAGCACTGATAAAAGAGAACTGGGGGTTTGCTGTCTGTGAATAACCAGTCCCTTAAAAGCACAGATGTCCCTCATATGTTCAGGGTCCATTGACTGATTGTGCCTCAGAATGTCATTTTGTACACACTAAGAAAATAAACTTTTGTTCAATTCATATAATCCGTCTGAAGTCATAAGAGTTGTACCAGAGTGGTTTGTACATTGAGCCTCATTAAAGTCTGCCTGAGGTTTTTTTGTAACCCATACTATAAAATTGTCACCTTGAATATACTGCTACCATCACTTTCAATTGTGCCTGGGCTTTAATAAGCACAAAAACATTCACATGACTACAGCTTAGAAATCAGGATGAAACTTTAAAATGGAAATGGAAGGAACTGATAATGGACAACCCAAAAAATAATAGTATTCAAAACAGAGAAAGCAAAAAACCCAAGGACTGAAATGAAAAATTTGATCAAATACGTGTTTATGAATAAGGGCAACTTGTCTTAACATGTGGGCCACGCCCCAGACTGAACTGGTTATACTGTTTTTATAGTACTGTTGCCTAAATCTATAGTAAAATCTCTCTGTATTCTTGATCATAGATTCATTTTTTGACCGGCATGCCCTCTTTTCCTTCCTGAATTTTATGTCCTAGAAAAAAAGCCAGAGTCTGGTTATTTTTCTGCAATTTCTAGAAATCAGGCATCCCTGGCAGATGGCTGATGGTGCATGAGAAGATTGACTGGGTATGTCAGGAAATTCATGGCATGCCAGTCAAAAGGAATGTGTCTGAGGCCCGTGGACCTGACCAAACACCTGCCTGGACTGCAGCAGAGTGTCCCTTGCACAGCAGCTGCACGGTTATCTGTACATTCACAGCAAGTCCGAACCAGCTGGGATATGTCTGATATCTGGCATGTGCACTGCATAAATAGAAACCACTCTCTAGGATTTCTTGAAGAGAAGTCTAGAAGCCCTACACACATCTGTAACAGGTATCCTAGCAGTTGTTAATTTAATGCAAAAATCACTATGGCTTTAAGTCATTTGGTATTCTTGACACTTGCAGTGCAAAGTGCACAGCAGTGGTGGCACTTATATGGGGATGTTGGCCAGAAGATGGTTTCCCATCCTAAAGCACATTTATTAAAATCCTCAGACATTTTTTTTTCCTCTTAGTTGGTTTATACAATAATGGCACATCTGAGCCTTTTTCATTATTTCCTCTCTTGTGGTGCTGCTAGGTGGGCTCCACGGGTGTACATACACGCTTACGTGCAATATCTGTGATGCACCACAACTCACACATACATTTTCCTATGCAGAGTTTCTCCTCCAGCTTGACTAGCTCATGCCTCTTGAAAGTGCTGTGCAAAAACCTTTGCAGGCTTTGTTCCTCAGAAACTTATAACAGAGGATCTGTTTGCCACCTAAGAAGTCATCAAGTCCAACAAAATTTGGCAGTCCCAACCAGATCTCTGCTTACTGCACGCTAATAAAATTTGCTCCCATTTCAGATAGAAATGCTTCTCCTCCAAATCTTTTGCTCTTTAAATAATTTTTTACCCTTTGGAAAAAGTGCACTGATTTCTATGTTTCTGTGAATCATTAGTGACATCCAGTGGCTAAAATGCTAAAAATTCCTAATTTCTATTGTCAAGGGACACCTAAATTTCCATCTCTTTCTCGAAGAGATACCTATTAGAAAAAGGAGAAAGGTGAAAAATTGTGTTCCCCAGCTCTTCCACAACACATTGTGGACTTAATTAACTCTCACTGAACTTGCAACATACAACTGTTACCTTTTCTTTGTGATAACTGTAAGAAACTATAGAGCTGTCAGAGCTCCCTTAAGAAATCAAATGGCTGAAACCATGCCACCTCCAATCAAAACACATACATATCACAATGCAAAACAAACAAACGTGAAAATGCTGAGAAATATAAACCAAATACAGATAAGGGTTTCACTAGTGTTCCAGGGACGTGTGTGCCTGGCTGAATGAGACATGATGAAGAAACAATATGGAATGAAACAAAAGGAACAGCAGTGATCTTCTGGACAGTGACAGCATTGCAGAACCACAGAACTAAAGAATGGTTTGGGTTGGAAAGGACCTTTAAACACCATCTAATTCAACTCCCCTGCCATAGGCCAGGACATCTTTTACTAGCCCAGGTTGCTCAAAGCCCCATCCAGCCTTGGACCTTGAACACTTCCAATGCTTGGGCATCCACACCTTATCTGGACAACCTGTTCCTTTATCTCAACACCCTCATTGTAAAAATTTTTCTTCATGTCCAATCTACATCAACCTTCTTTCAGTTTAAAATCTTTGCTCCTTGTCCTGACACTACAGGCTTGGTAAAAAGTCTCTCTCCATCTTTATTGTAAGCCCTCTTTACATGTGAAAAGGCCAAAATAAGGTATCACAGACCTTTCTCTTCTTCAGGCTGAAAATCCTCAATTCTCTCAATCTTTCTTCAAAAGAGAGGTGTCCAAGCCCTGTGATGATTTTCATTGCCCTGCTTGTGAATAGTGTAACCTTGATCAAAAGTTTAACAGATATTTTTGGGCAAAGCACTGACTAAAGGAGATCTGCCTCTATAAACCAACACATTGTGCTGTTGTTTGAATGTTCATGTGTTAAAATGGTAGCCTTTTGTAATTTCTTGTAGTAAGTACATTATCAAAGTAACAAACAACCATTTGTTTCCTCTCCTGAGGGAAATAAATGGATAATCCCTGAATTTTGGGTGAGAGTCTGCTGAATCAGGTATATGCAGTTAGCTCATCTCGCTACTTCTGCAGTGCCTGGGATATCAATGAACTTCAATTAGCCAGCTGACTCAACAACTCAGAAGAAATTTTCAGGTTAACTCAAAATAATTAAGTTCCATTTTGAGAGCTTTCCTAACTGTCATTGTGAGCATGTCAGGAGAAGCTGAAGGTGGAAAATCACAGCCTTTTTTTCAGCTATTTGGGGCCCTGCAGCAGGAGCAGCTCCTTTACGCTATGCCTTGTTTGGGCGTGGCAACTCAAGCATGAGAGAGCTGAAACCTCCTCCTTCCCTTCTCTCCCCTCCTGCCTCTTTCCTTTCTCATGTCACTGTACTCAACATATCTTTGATTTAAAGTATCAGCCTGTACTGATCCCCATCAGGGCAAGGGGGACAATTCTAAAACATTTTAAGATGATGTATGTTCAAAACTGGTTTTGAGCTGGCATACTTTCATACTGCAGTTCTACATTTTACATACATTCACTATACATCTTGAAGTAAGTGCCACAGAAGCATAGAATAGCCCAGGTTGGAGAAGACCTCCAGATATCATCTGGTCCAACCTTTCATGAGAAGGGGAGCCAAGGTGAAATTATTTAGCACCCTGTTCAATTTCAACTTGAAAACCTCCAGTGCTGCAGTGATGGGCACTCCTCCATGTCCCTGGGAAGGTTGTTCTGGTGAATGATTGTTTCAAAAATTTCTTTTCCATGTCAAGATGCATGTTTATATCATGCGTATAAATTCATATTTTGATATATCCACATACCAATGTCATTACTGCAATGTTAGAGTTGGCCTCCAAGACCCATCACCTGAGGAATTTCCAAATTTAGCTTGTTTATTTAGGACCAAGACTTTTTAAATCTACTTACTGACATTAAGCATGACTAGAGCCTCACCAGCTCAGTAGGATTATTAACACCTTTGGTGTTGGATGACTGACAGTTAACCACAGAAATCAGCAGCATTCACTCACTGACTTTGGTGTTCAGGACTGGAGTCAGGTATATAAACTCTTCTACTCTTTTTCATGTATTTCATTCAATTTCCAAAAGAAAACAAAATAAAGGTACTCAGTAAGATGTCAATATTAGGAAAATATCCTTTTCTGCCTTCTGAACTTCTATTTACTAATTGATGCTCTTTGTTTTTAACATCTACTAAAAGCAGCTAAGACAGAATATTTCTTACACAGTTTTGCTGGAGGGCCAAAAGATACATTGATGGAGATGTCATTTTAGGAAGGCAAGGTTACTCAAAGTAACACATTAACACTGGCACCTGAGTTTGCCTAATACTACCTAAAGTTTTGAAGGTTCTCAGTACCTGGGGTATTCTACCACATATTAGCTGTAGTATATCTGTCCTCCATGTTGTACACAGTCACATTTTCCCCATTTATCATAAATTGTAGGTGATGTCTTCAGCTTTTTAAAATAATAAAACCAGAGATGACTTTCAAGAATGTGGTAGAAGGTAAAACTTACTGTTTTCCTTCCCAATTTAACTGGTATATACCGATATTTCCAAGAGAGTGGATTAGTCATTGGCAGCCTTCAGTAAAATGATGATACAATTACCCTAAACATAATGTGGTATCATTATTCCTCCCTTGAAATGTTCTTTATCTGAGAATAAAAGGGTCCCGGAATCTTTAAAATTTAGCACCCACACAACAGCTAAAAGTAGCTCTTCTACTCTCAGGCACCTACATCATCCTTATTCAGATAATAACAATACTGAGACAGACTTTCAGGTGCTCTTTCTTCATTCATCTAATGGATCCATTAATGGTATGTTATTCCAAAATGGCAGATTAAGTGGTGATTAAAAGTTTTCAAGAAATTTTTAGGTGTTATGCCTTTGTGGTTGGGAAAAAGAGTTTAAGACCGTGTTTTCTAAGCCAGGAAGTGTTGGAATGACAGTAATAAGAGTCAGGAAAGGAAAGGGAGGAAGGAACTTGTAGAACAAATGGACTAAGAAACCTTAGCACAAAAATAATGGAAGTATAGGGAGCTTTATATGACACTTTGGAATGGCTAGGTCCCTCACTGCTTTGCCGGTCCCTTCTGCCTTGCAGAAACTTTACTTTGTGCACCACTGCCCCAGGTGAAGACGGCTGTACAGGGACACAGGGCACGCAGAAATAGCCTGTGGGTCCTAATTCTGGTTGTAGTGTTAACTTACTGAAAGTGCCATATTGCAGTCTGTGCTGGTGAATTATTAAATTCCACAAACTTCATATTTGAATTTACAATTACATTGATAAATATAAAGAGTGTAAGGGCTCATCAATAAGCAAATTCAAGTTAGAAGCATACTTTTTATTTCCTCAAAGCACTTCATAATTAGAGCTTTGTAAACAAAATCATAAATGGCAACAGCAATTCTTTTTAGAACAAGATTTGTCCTAGCTAGTACGTAAGACCATAGAAGAAGTAGCTGTAACTCCTTGTTAAGAGTTAACATTAAAAGCTGATTAGAATTTTAATTTCAAGCATCCAGCTCATTAAATTAAAATATGGCTAAGCAATACTGTGGCTTTGTTCCTGTACCAGAATGCAGACATTTAGCTATCACAACATAAGAAACCTGACACACAGAGTCATAGCTATTGCAAGAAAGTGCCAGTGTAGATTTGTGTGGTGGGTGTATTTTTTTTCTGCTTTCTAGCTGACAGTACATGACAGCTATAAAACATGCCTGCCAACCTCTGAGATCTCTGAGAGGGTTGGACACTGTGGAATATGTCAGTCTTGAAGAGCTTTCCAAAGGAACAGGGTGAAAGCAAGCGGGGACAATGAGCACACAAACAGCCAGCCAGCAGGTGCACATGTCCACCATGTTCACCACTGACCCACTTGGCTCTTCATACTCCTAGTAACTCAGGGAAGTCCTGAGAAACTCAGTGCCAGCCATGAATCACTGGCACAAATGGTTGCTGATTTCAGACTGGCCAGGCTCTGTGGCAGCACTGGAGGAGTTAGGAGGGGAGGTACATGTTGGTGCATCAAAATGTTGGCTGCTCAAGAGGTCTGGGGATTTCCAGCCCAGTGTGCCACTGAGCCCACGTTCGTCAGGCCCAGGGAGTCTTCTCTGTCGTTACCCACAGAGCAACTGGCAGAGAAACAGCTGTACAGGATGCACTTTTACTGCTCTGGTAAGACACTGGGCTAGTTCCTCATTTGAGCTGACTGAGACAAAACTAAATCCATGAAATGCTCATGCAAGGAACGAGATCATTTGCTGTCTTCCATCCTGAGGCACAAACAGAAACGCAAGTGACAGCAGGGAGGCTTTCTAGAGCTAAATTTGTCTTCACTAGGGCATCAGCAACCTTGAACAAAAGATTTTGAAAGAAACAAGAGCCTAAGAGGAGAGTCTGCTGAAACGAAGGATGGGGGAAGTAAATTATGCTCTGACTCAGTTCTTGTTACTCAGGATCACATGGGTACAAACTACAATAGATTTAAAGATGGGAAAAAGCTTGTTTTGCTTTAAAGAATGGTCAGACCCTGGCACTTCTTGCCTGTTGAGGCTGGGGGTTCTCCGCCCCTGGTAATACACAAACCCTGAGGGGACATGGCTGTGGGCTACCAGATCTGGGTGACCCTGCTCAGCTTCCATCCCCTGGAACCCCTTCCTCCTCCGCAGCCCTGTGACTCCATGGCTTGTGCCGTGGGCCCTGATGGCTGGGCCCTGCAGCTTTACATGACTGAGTCAGTTTGATGCGCTCCGTGCCCACTGTGGGGCACACACCAGGCACCCACACCAGCAGCACAGCTCAGCTACCCTGACATCTCAGGGTGGCACGAACCATAGGTTTAGATTAGATATGAGAAAGAAAGTCTTTACTGTCAGGGTGGTGAAGCACTGGACCAGATTGCCCAGACAAGCTGTGGATGTCCCAACCCTGGAAGTGTTCAAGGCTGTTTTGGATGGGGCTCTGAGCAACCTGGACTAGTGGAAGATGTCCCTGCCCATGGCATGAGTATTGAAGCTAGGTGATCTCTAAGGTCCCTCCCAACCTAACCCATTCAAGGACATTGTCAAGGGCAACAAGGCCTGTGAAGGGTCTAGAAACATTTCTTAGGAGGAATGGCTGAGGGAGCTGGGTTTGTTAAGTCTAGAGAAGAGGTGGCCCAGGGNTGTTTTGGATGGGGCTCTGAGCAACCTGGACTAGTGGAAGATGTCCCTGCCCATGGCATGAGTATTGAAGCTAGGTGATCTCTAAGGTCCCTCCCAACCTAACCCATTCAAGGACATTGTCAAGGGCAACAAGGCCTGTGAAGGGTCTAGAAACATTTCTTAGGAGGAATGGCTGAGGGAGCTGGGTTNACAAACTTCATATTTGAATTTACAATTACATTGATAAATATAAAGAGTGTAAGGGCTCATCAATAAGCAAATTCAAGTTAGAAGCATACTTTTTATTTCCTCAAAGCACTTCATAATTAGAGCTTTGTAAACAAAATCATAAATGGCAACAGCAATTCTTTTTAGAACAAGATTTGTCCTAGCTAGTACGTAAGACCATAGAAGAAGTAGCTGTAACTCCTTGTTAAGAGTTAACATTAAAAGCTGATTAGAATTTTAATTTCAAGCATCCAGCTCATTAAATTAAAATATGGCTAAGCAATACTGTGGCTTTGTTCCTGTACCAGAATGCAGACATTTAGCTATCACAACATAAGAAACCTGACACACAGAGTCATAGCTATTGCAAGAAAGTGCCAGTGTAGATTTGTGTGGTGGGTGTATTTTTTTTCTGCTTTCTAGCTGACAGTACATGACAGCTATAAAACATGCCTGCCAACCTCTGAGATCTCTGAGAGGGTTGGACACTGTGGAATATGTCAGTCTTGAAGAGCTTTCCAAAGGAACAGGGTGAAAGCAAGCGGGGACAATGAGCACACAAACAGCCAGCCAGCAGGTGCACATGTCCACCATGTTCACCACTGACCCACTTGGCTCTTCATACTCCTAGTAACTCAGGGAAGTCCTGAGAAACTCAGTGCCAGCCATGAATCACTGGCACAAATGGTTGCTGATTTCAGACTGGCCAGGCTCTGTGGCAGCACTGGAGGAGTTAGGAGGGGAGGTACATGTTGGTGCATCAAAATGTTGGCTGCTCAAGAGGTCTGGGGATTTCCAGCCCAGTGTGCCACTGAGCCCACGTTCGTCAGGCCCAGGGAGTCTTCTCTGTCGTTACCCACAGAGCAACTGGCAGAGAAACAGCTGTACAGGATGCACTTTTACTGCTCTGGTAAGACACTGGGCTAGTTCCTCATTTGAGCTGACTGAGACAAAACTAAATCCATGAAATGCTCATGCAAGGAACGAGATCATTTGCTGTCTTCCATCCTGAGGCACAAACAGAAACGCAAGTGACAGCAGGGAGGCTTTCTAGAGCTAAATTTGTCTTCACTAGGGCATCAGCAACCTTGAACAAAAGATTTTGAAAGAAACAAGAGCCTAAGAGGAGAGTCTGCTGAAACGAAGGATGGGGGAAGTAAATTATGCTCTGACTCAGTTCTTGTTACTCAGGATCACATGGGTACAAACTACAATAGATTTAAAGATGGGAAAAAGCTTGTTTTGCTTTAAAGAATGGTCAGACCCTGGCACTTCTTGCCTGTTGAGGCTGGGGGTTCTCCGCCCCTGGTAATACACAAACCCTGAGGGGACATGGCTGTGGGCTACCAGATCTGGGTGACCCTGCTCAGCTTCCATCCCCTGGAACCCCTTCCTCCTCCGCAGCCCTGTGACTCCATGGCTTGTGCCGTGGGCCCTGATGGCTGGGCCCTGCAGCTTTACATGACTGAGTCAGTTTGATGCGCTCCGTGCCCACTGTGGGGCACACACCAGGCACCCACACCAGCAGCACAGCTCAGCTACCCTGACATCTCAGGGTGGCACGAACCATAGGTTTAGATTAGATATGAGAAAGAAAGTCTTTACTGTCAGGGTGGTGAAGCACTGGACCAGATTGCCCAGACAAGCTGTGGATGTCCCAACCCTGGAAGTGTTCAAGGCTGTTTTGGATGGGGCTCTGAGCAACCTGGACTAGTGGAAGATGTCCCTGCCCATGGCATGAGTCTTGAAGCTAGGTGATCTCTAAGGTCCCTCCCAACCTAACCCATTCAAGGACATTGTCAAGGGCAACAAGGCCTGTGAAGGGTCTAGAAACATTTCTTAGGAGGAATGGCTGAGGGAGCTGGGTTTGTTAAGTCTAGAGAAGAGGTGGCCCAGGGAGTATCTCATTGCTTTCTAAAACTACTGGAAAGGAGGTTGTAGTGAGGTGGGGACTGGTCTCTTCTCCTGTGCCTGCACTGAGAGGACTAGGGGAAATGGCCTTAATCTGAGACCGGAGAGATTCAGATTAGATATAGAAAAAAATTTTACTGGTAGGGTGGTCAAGCATTGAAATAGGTTGCCCAGGGAAGTGGTCAAATCAAGAGGCATCTGGATCTGGCACTAGGTGATACGGTTTAGTGGTTTAGGGGTTACAGTGGTAGTGCTACTGCATGATCTGGATGAGGGGATTGAGTTTACCCTTTGTAAATCCACAGGACACTAAGTTGGGTGCGAGTGTTGAGTGCTGGGTCCTACACTTTGGCCAAGTGTAGGACCATGCAGTGCTACAGGCTGAGGGAAAGGTGGCTGGAAACAGGCCCCCTGGAGGGGCACCTGGCAGTGCTGGTTGACAGCAGCAGAACATGAGCCAGCATGTGCCCAGGTGGCCACGAGGGCCAATGGCATCCTGGCCTCTATCAGCAATAGTGTGTCCGGAGGGACTGGGGCAGTGACTGCCCCTCTGTACTTGGCACTGGTGAGGCCGTGCCTTGAATTCAGTGACCAGTTCTGGGCTCCTC
>VZRQ01006258.1:2168790-2286396 GCA_013397975.1 Machaerirhynchus nigripectus
CCCCCGAGGCTGGAGGGTTGGGGGGCGGCGAGGGGCCTCCTGAGGATGGGGGTGGCGGGGTCCCTGCGGGAGAGAGGGGCCCGGAACCTTGGTCGGGATTTTACAGCTCCGCCACGGCCCTTCCCACGACTGGGGGCTGCGAGAAGCTCCGAGGGTGTCACTGACGGGGAGGTCCGGGATGCGGCCGTGTCCCGGCAGGGCTGGGCTCTGAGGCTGGCGGGACCGAAAGGCCTCACTGCTTGGAGAGCTTGGAGTAGTTCTCAATACTGAATTTCGACTTTTGGCTGTTGTTTCTTGGTTTGTTTGTTTTTTAAAGTCTCCTGTATTTAGAAGAGCTGATCTCTAGGTATTGAGCCCCCCACGACACTCTTTGCTTTTGAGCTTAAAAACCGACAGTTTGGAACATTGGAAACTACTGCCTTAAGAAGCCTTTTGCCCCCTAGAGCTTTAGTTTGGTCAACTCACAGGCATATGGAGTACTTTATTTTGGGTGTGTTCCTTGTGTGAACTTTTTACTTACATCCTCCTCTCTTTCCTGTTTCACTTTCAGGCGGATTTTGATGTTGATCATTTTGTGTCAGACTGCAGGAAACGTGTGCAGCTGGAAGAGCTCAGAGAGGATCTGGAGCTCTACTACAAACTCCTTAAAACTGCTATGGTAGAACTCATAAATAAGGACTATGCAGATTTTGTTAATCTCTCAACAAATCTAGTAAGTGTTACTAGTTGTGCTGTGTAGTTCAGGCTTAATGTGATTCAGTGGGATTTATTTTTCTCATGGAAAGTATATGGCTTTTATTTTGGTATTTTTCGATTTAAGGCATCTTAAACTGTGACCCCTTGCACTGAGAGACCATTCCTGTAGAGCTAGCTGCTGTACAGAATTGCTCTTGGCCTGTAGTAAATGTTTTAGATGTATGTGTTTTGTCTTGAAAAGCTGATTCATTAGGAAGTTAGACTCGGGGCAAACTTTGTTTCAAACTGTCAGCAACTTTAAAATTGAAGGAAATATATTATTAAAAGAGAATAGCAATGATACAAGTAAGGCTGTTCTGAAGGATTCTTTTAAGAATCTTTAAACTTTTTGTATAGTCAAAATATCTTAAAATAACTCCCTAACTTCATGTCTGAAAACTGTAATTGTTCCTATTATACAGGTTCAAAGACTGACAAAAATTTTCCGTAGGTGAAAATTTTGTTTTTCTTTTGGCTTTGTGTGAAAGCAGTCTCATATCTTTATGCCTGTATTTGAGATAACTTCCTTAATAATTTCCAGTTTTAAATTCAATGCAAAAATATGTTATGTTTTCTCAGTTATTTTGCTGTATCTGTAAAATGATAGGCTTTGTCAGTAATTCACATATGAGCTTATCAAAAAGTAATAAATGTGTTTGTGGTAATTTCTTTAGGTTGGCATGGACAAGGCTCTCAATCAGCTTTCAGTACCCTTGGGACAGTTAAGGGAAGAAGTTATGGTATGTTCAAAACAATCATTGTAGAAAGCTTGGTAAACTTCAGCTCACTTTCCTAGGATGTACACTATGTCTTTTACTCAAGTTAATATTTGTTACAATAAACTTCTCTTTGGAAACTGATGACTTAGATTGCTAGTAGGAGAAGCATTGTGTTTTCAAGCAGTTGTCGTTGCAGTAAGTTTGTTTCCTATAGTGCATTTCAACCAAGAGATAAAGAGTTTCTTAAACATGACAGGTGAATAGACTCTTACAAGACAAGTCTGTGGAGATACCTTGAAACTGTTTTAATATTTGAGTAACTTAAAGATGGTAGTAAAAAATTCAGATGCAACACAGTCCCACTATGGACTTACTTTTCTCAGTCTGTGGTTTAACCATAAAACATCACCCTCTTGAAGGCGGATCTTATTCTGGCTCTTCCACACTGATTTGGTATTTATAGGAAGGGGCAGTTTTTAATCATCATGGCAGCCAGTTCAAAGGGATGCTTGCTGCATAAATGTTCCTTCAAAGTATCACACCCTTTATGTCTAAAACAGAAAACAGGGGCAGTTAGTGTAGAGAAATCCTTATTATATGAAAAGTACTATTTAAAACTAATTTATAACTTCAAATGCAAGACATAAAAACATAGTGGGTTTATTGCCTGTTTTCAGGCAAAGGTCATTTGTTCTCTCTAAGGTGCTAAAAGAACACTTCTGGTGGAAATAATTATATTTGCAGTGGCAATACTTAAGGAGCAGGTTCTACTTTCAGTTATTTGGTTATATTTATAGCTTTTTCACTTAGAGTATAGCTGATGTACTGTAGCTTTAATTGCTCCCATATTCTTATTAATCTGTGTCTTAAATTTAGTTTATTTTTTTTAGGTTTTTTTCAAACCTTTAATGGGAAGCAAGCTTTACATACTGACTTTTTCTCTCACAGAGTCTCAAGTCATGTGTCAGTGAAGGAATTCAAGCTGTAGATGACCGGATGACTAAACAACAAGATATTAGGAGAAAAAAGGTACAACAGATACATTATTACCTTTAAAAGGTCATCCTTAGGATGACTTTGGTTTTGCCATTAACCCAGAGAAAATGAAATTTAGAAAGTTTTAGGCTGTCTAGATGCACACTGTGCAGGATTTTGTACTTGTAAAATATATTGACGTTTTAGTTGACAGACTTTGTATTTTACAGTGTCTAGTCGATCATAAATCTGTGTTTTACTGTAGTTGCCCAAAACATATGTTTGATTTAGTTGGATTTTTTTTAAAGTTATAGTTATTCTTGTTTCTGACTATTGTAGTATATAAACTTACTTATAATGAATGGAATTGAAGTACAGCTGTTTAGTTTTTATGGGCAGGAGACACACTAATATTTGTCTTTGTGTTTAACTTTGAAAAAAATAAGGGATAGGAACAGCTGTCCTACATCTGTGACAAACATTTGTTTGTGGGGTTTTATAGACTTATATGAGCAGTACTTCAACTGAGACATGACTCAAGTGTTAAGATAAAGGGAGAAAACTTACACCAGAAAAAACACAGAGAACTAAGAAACCATCCAAAATATTTTCTTTAGGTGATGTCAGTTGGAATTTGGGTTAGACATGAAAAATCTTTCTTTAATTACAGATGTGTGTCCTGAGACTTATTCACGTTATTCAGTCTGTTGAGAAAATTGAGAAGATTCTACATTCCCAAGGCACTAAAGAATTGTCCACATTAGAGGGAAACAGGTAAAAAATATGTAATGTTCAGTTTTGTTTGTAATTGATGGGACTAACTTAGTTTCATGGTGTTGTTGAAGGTGAATTTACAAGCACTATGATGTATCTTTAGAAATGTAACTGTGATGGAATAAATTACTGTAATTTTAGTACTTTCTTGGTTTTAGTCTTCTGCTAGCCAATCGTTCACAGAATGTGTAACTCAGACTCCAGAATTTCAAATTACTCATGGTGCTCTCAGTAAGCAAACTTTTGAAGTTGATGTGCAGTTATTTTACTTTATTTTATTTTATTGCAAGTCACTAATCCTGTCGTGTCTGAAATACTCTCTGAAGGTTATTCCAATATTATTTGTAAGTGAAACAAAGTAGTTTTTCTTGTTTTCCCTGCTTATGTGTGAGTGAAAAGACTGCTGAAAGAATAGCTGAAGGCAGGCAAGCCAAACAGTACTTCTGGCACAAGGAAGGTTTGTGACCTATTCCAGTCAGACCTCTTCCTCTGCCTTTGCTGAGGATTAGAAGATGTCTTTCAGCCAGGTTTGGAACTGATGGAGCAGTCATGCACTTGAAAGGGTCGACTGGGACACAAGTACAATTTAAAGCTGGAGGGAAGACACAGTGTGAGACTGACTGTTCAGTTCAGTGTGCTGGATCACGTGGTAGTGGGAGGGAGGTGTACCGAAAAGTAGGTGATACCTAGAGGGACAAAAGCAGATGTTTTCAGTCGGGTGAGGCACTTTGCAGAATTAAGTTTGCAATTAAGATCATACTCGAACAGCTGAAAATTTGGCTCATTATTGGGATTTCGTGGGCTTGAGAAGGGCAGGACTATTTCTTTAGAGATAACTGTCATTAGTTTTACTGTATGACAGGGTAAGTAAGAAACAAATCTGGATGGTGAAAGTCACCTAGAGCAGTTTCTGAGTTCTCTTAAGACTGACTTTTCACATGTTAATAAAACTGCCATCTAGAAAAAAGTGATTCATACTGCTGAGGCAAGAGCTTATGTTCCTCTCAGCTTCTGCTTCACCCACTTCATGTTAGAGCTGCAAAACAGCACTAATCATGTAGTGTGCTCCAGATCATTATTGTGTGATTGCACTAATTATAGTAGTACCTACCAGAATTCAAACTATTTAAACTACAAAAATTGAGGGAGAGCTCTCTCTCTCTGTTACAGATGAAAGTGAGTTGGTTTGAAGGGATCTAACTGTGTATTCTCATTTCTCTCTCTTCTAGTCCACTTCTCACTGGACAAGTTTTAGAGAGAATTGCCACAGAATTTAATCAACTACAGTTTCATGCAGTACAAAGCAAAGGAATGCCCCTTTTGGACAAAGTGAGACCAGTGAGTATTGCATGACACTTAACACTTGCACAGTCAAGCAAAACCAGTATAATTGGAAGACAAATGCCTGTTTCCACAGAGTTTTATTGAATTAATTTATGGAGAATAATGGGTTTCATGAGGTCATTTTTATCAGTTGACTAGAAGTATTGCTTTTTCTAAGGATTTATGCTCTGTTTGCTAACTTGTTCAGGATAAATTACTGAGAATAAGAGCAGGAAATACGACAGACATTTTTGTCAGCCTAATGTGTCTTGCAGTTCATCTGCTTACTGATATTGAGGCCTCATAGAGATTTATGTTGGTTTTGTTAGCTGCAGTGTACAGAATGTAAATGGAATGTGCCTACACAGTGGCTGGCTTGAATATATTCAAGTTTGTCTTCTCATGAAATTACGCTGGCCATTACTAATCTCCTAGTATACTGTTTTACCTACTGTAAAAGATTATTTGATGTTTTGTTGGCATTTTTTTCATCATTCAATGGGGAGAGGGAATAAATGAAAACTCATGCTTAAAGAAAGCTGTGAATATGGAGATGGGGTGATGCTTTAAGCTGATTAGCATGAGGGTGTCATTTTTAATGGCTTTCAAGCTAGTAAAGTAGTTCATAGTTCCAGTTTTTCACTCTGTACCTCTGCCTGTCGGCAATATAAACTTGTTACACGGACAGTGTACAAGACTCTTCTGGCCACTGAATTATGAAACTTGGATAATAGCAGCAGTGGGCATGAGTGGCAGAGTACTGTATGTGGTGGGAGAACATTTGTCATGTAGCTCCCTTAATGCTGTTTGCCAGGACTTCTGTCCCGTACCTGTTGTTGCTAAGGGTCATCAGAATGTAGTCACGACTAGCCAGCAATTGGGTTCCTGACCTTGCGTGTACCGTACAAATTCTGTGAATCATTTTAGGATGGATGGACACAATACACCATGTAAAGAGGCAGAGAAGAAGTTTGGCTATATTCATAGTTCAGCGCTGACTACCTTAATGTGTGTTGCTGAACTTCCTTCAAATACAGAGTTGTAGGGACCATCTTGCGCCATGAGTGTATCTGCAAGTAGTGTAGCAATGAGTTGGATCTAGTAGAAAAGATGCAGTGGGCAATCAGGAAAAATGGTTTGCAAAAAGGAGGATATATGTAGACTGAAGAAGCTGTTTGGCAGAAGCCAGAAGGAATCTAATTGCTTTGGTTTTTTCTGGTGTCACTCAGTGTCATTGTTTTGTGGTAATTTGACAAGTAGTGCTGGGTACACACTGTCTTTTTAGTCTCTGACAGTGAGGGATAAATGCTACAATTGTTATCCCTGGTCGCTTATTGTACATCTTTTGTTTATTGTTGTTATTACTGGTTCAGTTGAACAAGGAAAAATTATTGATGCATTTCCTCAGGGTAAAGCAGACCTGAGGTAAGTTACCACATAACTTACAACATATAGAAGAAAATAATTGCCTTTAGCCTTCTTATAATAAATTCTCTTTTATATAGCATCAGTGGCCCATTAAGTTTGTGTTAATGTTTGTTCAACACTGGCAGTTACCAAACCTTCTGTACTTTTCAAGTAAGGATAGAAAGCTGAGTTAGGTACTTCTGGGTGAATTTACTTCAACAATGATGACAAGGCTTTGATTTTGGCTTTTTATGACTGTATTTTCTTTCTCTTGGTAGCGTATAGCTGGAATAACAGCCATGTTACAGCAGTCTCTGGAAGGGCTGCTCTTGGAAGGCCTTCAAACTTCAAATGTTGACATAATACGCCACTGTCTACGCACTTACGCAACAATTGACAAAACACGAGATGCAGAGGCATTAGTTGGTCAAGTGCTTGTAAAACCTTATGTAGATGAGGTAAGATAATGTAAAAAAATTCCATTGTTTTCCAAACATGCCTATTTTTCCTGTTAATGCTAGCTTTTGCTAGCAGCTTCAGAATATCTCTGTGGAGAGAACAGGAGAACTGAGCCCCAACAAAATGTCAAGTTGTTTGTTGTTGCTATTTAAGAAAAAAAGGATGGAGGAATTCCTTTACCTGCCTGTCACCAATTTCATGTTGTATCTTAGATTCTTTTTCTTACCTACATTTTTCTTGTGCTAGAGAATCAAAAAACCAAACCTCTCCTGTTCAGGACAGGTTTCCACTGGGTGTCTGCTAAGTGCTGTAACAACTACTACAATGTGGTCCATGTCATTTTCCCCTCAGTTTTCTCAGGGTCTCTTCTTTCACCACTTCTGCACCATTCCACTTGCGTATGTAGCAAGAGGCAAATGTGTTCAGACATATAGAAGAATACCAAGAAACAAGCTGTTGTTCTTTTTCTTCTGTCTTCCTTCTCTTTATAGCAGAGATTATCCCTTTTCACTGAGTATGAGGTACTGTCCAGACAAACTGCTTTGCTAGCTGCATTAAAGGCTTAGCTATGTCACAGAAGATTCTTTGCTTTGGCTTGCCTGTATTTGGGATTGGACCAACCACCTCTACATTTAGAAGGAGTTTTTACTTTATTCTGAGTTTGATTAGTGTTTGCCAGTTGCCTGTTTAACTTGACAGACTGCTTCAGGTGACGGTGATGTGGCAGTGGGTTGGGAGCCAGACACAGTGGCTCACATTTAAAAGTAAGGAGCTCCTTCCAGTTTTTGCAGCCAGTCTTGGCAGTTATGGGTGCTGCATTAAAGGTAGTAATAATTCAAGCTGGCAAGTTACGCTTGGAAATTATAATAAAAAAAAGTAATATACTGACTATCCCAGTATTTGAGGTTATAATGTTAAGAGTTTTGTGCGTCTTGAGTTACAGCATATTTTATATTCACTTTTCTGGCATTTAACATTGAGCTGTTCCTGGCAGGTGATTGTGGAGCAGTATGTGCAATCCCACCCTAATGGGCTCCAGGCTATGTACAATAGGCTGTTGGAGTTTGTTCCTCATCATTGCCGTCTCCTGCGTGAAGTAACAGGGGGAGCAATTTCCAGGTACATATCTTGGGCTTTCTCCCAGCTGCACTGAAGCTATAACAAGTATCATATGCTTTGAAATCCTTTGCATTATTAGCTTTCATGCACTAATGACTTATCTGGCCTTTCCTGAAGATTCATAGTCAAGTTTGATTTCTATCTCATGCCTGTGTTTTTCAAAACAAAACAGTGATCAGACTTTCCTGGTGCTGCAGCCCAGACCTTCAGAGAAACCAATCCTGTATTTCAGTAGTAGAAGTGAGTCCTGTTCATAATACAGTGTGTCAGATAACTTGGTTTTGTGAACCCATTAGATATGATTGTACACTTCATCCAGGGAGAAGAGCATAATAAAGCTATTAAAATACAAGTTCAGAAGTTACTGAGTTGTTAGTGCACATCAGAAAAGTGGGGATGCTCCTCAGAGGTTTGACTGATTTTATTGCATGTACTGAAACTACAGGTTTAATTGATTTGTGCTTCCACTGTCTTCTCAAGAAGTGCTTAACTTCTTATGCAATTAAATTGCCTGTTTTCAAGTTTAAATAATTTAGGTCTACTGAATTGTATCCATTTATTCATCTGTTTTCAGGATGGTTAATATAGTAGACTGCTGTAATTAGCAGAACTATGGCTGTAGCCCCTAGGGACTGCAGAATTACTTTTCTAATTAGACATTCATTGCTGAGCTTTTTATGACTCCTAAGTTTTACTAACATTTCAATTCTTTTAATCCCTCAGCAAGTTTTAATCATTCTTCTTAATAATGGAATGTTTCTACTTTGTACTGTCGTGTACTAAATTGGAACTGAATGCTTTTATCTCTTCTGCTCTCAATCGATAAGTTTTCATAACCGAGGTAGCTTTTAATTCTTTGTTTCAAACACAATATCATGTATGAATACAGTTTGGAACAATACAATTAGGAAAAAGTTCTTCTTTTCATTGCATTAGTCACATTATTCCTACTTCGTACGTCTTAGAAGTTTGGAGCTATTAAAACTCAAATTATACCAATAGTAGTAGGAGTTCTCAGCTGAAGTGTACTGATTTTCCAGTACACACTTGCAAAATATATAACTGATAAATTTTTTAAACACTTTGAGAGTTACAAAAAATACCTTGGATTTGATGAGACTGTGGAATCAGATAAGGAATCTTCAAAGGAAGAACAGTTTGAGGGAATCAGCATAAATATGTAAAAAAATTTCATTGCATTTTGTATAATGCAGTGCATGTATTTTTTAGTTATTTCTGCCTCCAAATAGAAGCCTGGTGGTAAAATACAACCATGGAATAACTGTGATTTTTTTTTCAGTGAAAAAGCAGATATTGTTCCTGGATATGACTTCTTAGTGAATTCAGTGTGGCCAGAAATAGTACATGGTTTGGAAGAGAAATTACCATCACTGTTTAACCCTGGAAACCCAGATGTGTTTCATGAGGTAATTAATTGTCATTTTTTCCATTTCTAATTTCCATGACACACACGAGAATTGAAAGAGTCATGTTCTCTAGCTTTCTTTCCCCCTGCTGCTTTTGTCTAAATTCATGTTGTTGCATGGCTTGGAAGAAGAGGTTATCTCAAACCACTTGGTTCAATTTTCATAGGAATCAATTCTCCCCTCAAGTTTATTAGGAAAGCTCATACAGAGGTTATTGGACGCCATTTAGTCAGATGAATTAGTGTTCATTTTGGGAGTAGAATTGCAACATAATTGAAGATGGGAGTGGATGACTCCAGTGTTCACTCAAGTTTAGGACTTTTGTATAGCAACAGCTGTCATGTTAATTAATACCTGAGTTGCAACTTGTTTTTTACTATGGGAAGATTTAAAAAATTCTTTGTTTTACTTGCTTGTTTTAGCTTTTGCTCTCTTGCAGTACTGCAAATTATATTGTGATTATAAACACAAGTCAGCTAAAACCTGAAAATACTTGGAGGCAGCACCATCAGGTTTAGAATACAGAAGTAGTATTTCTTTAGTATCACAAGCTTACATTAAATAATGTAAGCTTACATTAAATAATTATGAAGCAGGCTTACATTAAATAATAAATTTAAAGTACTTGTCACTCTTGTATTTTCTTCATTGTCAGTGCTGCTCTCTCTAAAACATCGTCTTTTACTAATTGGGAAATAAATTTCTTGGTCTAGTATGAAGATTGACTCTGGCAGTACTTTACAATATGTCACAAGTACAAAGTATGAGCTTTCTGCTTTTCCTCATGTCCTGTCTTCTTGTGTTTAACCATGATTACTGAAAAATTTGGATTTTTCTTCTATCCCTGGCAATTTGACTTGTGATTAGAGTGAAACATTTAATTTTCAAGATAGAGATGGGAGGCAGTGATAAGTTGTCTGAAGTAAGGCATCATAGGCATATCAGGACAGATGACTTAAGGAAATGCTGGCTTTCTGGTTGAGGTTTATAAGGCATGTGATTCTTGATGTGTTCCTGCAAAACTGCTTTTACTAAACACTTAGATTTTCTTTTCTTGGAATTTAAGATCTCTTTTGTACAGATAGATTGAATAATTGGAAGGCAAGTAGGCATGATGGTGAGTGTTTGCAGTGCTGTCTCTGAACAAGAAACAATTTACATGGATGTTGAAGAAAGCTGTGGTAGTGCCATGCAAATGACACCGTAGAGTGTTCCCCCTCCCTCGTGAGAATTCTTAGTTTACCATAAAGTTTCAGTCGCTATTCAAACTTTCACGTTAGGTTCTGCATACTGCAGTTTGTGAGTCTTGTTGGGCTTTTGCTGTACTCTGCTGCATGGTGTGAATGTATTTTGTCTTCAGAAAAGCTGGCTTTGCTTTAAAGGCTGTCTTAGGTTGCACTGATACTGACCAACAAAGGCATTGTGTTTATTTAACTAACACCCAACAATCAAAAAAGCCCTCATAAAAACCCAACACCCACCCATGACTTCCATGTAAATCATGTAGTAAGTCCAAAGTACTTTCCAGACTGCTTTTGACTATTAAAGCCACTCAGAGTCATTAAAATCATTAAAATATTTTACTTAAAAATCAATACAAAGTTGAAATGCCAAGTGTGAAAATGCTATTCCAGCTATCTAAAGACTAATAGTTCTGAATAAGAGGGGGGGGAAAACCCCTTTAAAATTGTTTTTGCACTGATGATGAGCCAAGTAATGCTACACAGATTTTAGACAATCTTTCATCTCATTTTTCTAGGTTGATAGAAATACAGAAAAGTATTTTTCTCCATGTTTATTTGCATATGTATCTTTGTATAGGTTTAATGCTGAAAAGTTTGAATAAGTAGTATTACCTGATAAGAGGCTTTTAGGTGTAGAGTAGAGAGAGGGATTGAAACATTTGTTTTAAATCCTTTATCAGACTGACAATGCTAAGTATGTTAAAATAAGTGTTTGTTTTTGCGAGGTGGTTTTTTAAAATCGTTTCAGGTTGATGTGCCCTTATTTGAGTCACATGTATAGATTTATGGGTATTTGAAAAGAATACTTCTTTTACCCCTAAACATTTATTTGAGGCTAAGTTTAGATTTCTCTGCTTGAAAATTGCTCCATTTTTGTTCCCAATTTTACTTCTCCTAAATAACCGTGGAGTCAACAACCCAATCCTAGAAGCTGAAATAGGAACCAATCTTGCAGTTAGTTCCCTCTCCTGGATATAATGTTATCAGTACTGAGATAAATGACTCTTGAGGTGCCTTCTATTCTGAAAGTAATAGGTCTTTACAGAGGGTTTGGTTTATGTCTCTGACACTTAGGGTAGCAGAGCATTAACAGCTTGTTTACCTTTTTACAGTGCTGGGTTTGTTGTCTAAGAAAGGAGGTCTAAAAGAGAACTAATCTGTCATTCAGACATGGTCTAACTCCCAAACCTTTTATGGGTCCATTGTGTTATAAATACAACCAGGTTAGGAGGCAAGAAGTTACTTAAAAGCTTTTGTGTGCATTTTTCAGAACACTGTCTTGACACTGAAACTGCCATGTCACAAGAAAGATATTCTGTAATTATACCTTTAACAGAAAGTTATGAACTTACTGAGATACACAGTACAAAAGCATCCCTGTGGCAGTTCATGTCCTTTGTTCACAGGAAAGTTTTTGAGAGCAGACTCTCTAAGCAGCAAAGCAGGGGCTTCTCCTGATAAGGTTTTACTGCTTCACAAGAGGCAGAATCACATCACTCCCATAGTGCTCTGGATTGTGGATTGAACCCTAACCCTGCAGTGAAGTCAGAAGCACTTAGAGATTCAGTCAGGCTTATTTCATTAATTCAGTAGGGGATTTATGAGAATATATGATAGGTTTTATGGCTGTTTCGTATTTTTTTTAATAGAAGAAACTTGCACAGAAACCAAGCTAGTTTTCGTTGCATAGAAGTAATTTTAACTGCAGCTGTATTTTGATTTTAAATTTATTTACATAAGTTTTGTGGTCTTGTTAGCAAGGTCTATTTTGTATGAAATAACATTTTTTTGTACTGTTTTACTTCTGGTTTTCATCAAGTGCTTGGCTTTCTGCTTTGTGCATTATTTAAGTAATTATTTCATTATTTTCAGTGTTCTCATACTGTTGAGACCAAATCCACAGTGTGTTTGGGGATTAATACAGGTTTTTTTTTTCTTTGCTTGCAACCAACTTAATACTTTTCATGAACATCTTACTAGAAGTATACACTGGATGAAGTTAGTTTATCTGAAATTGTTTGAAGTTCTTCTGCAAATACTGGATATTTGCAAAACATCTTTAGGGAAAAAGATCTAGAAATTCTTATAATAGAGGTCCTGTGTAACAGACAAAAATATTGTGCTTCCAATTCTCATGTGTGGTTGGCGGTGTGTACTTCTGAGTTTCATTCCTGATTATTTGTGTTTGTTGTATCCCTTTATCTCCGGCACCTCCCTCTGTTAGTACTGTGCAGCACCACCCCAGTGACTGAGCTCAGAAATACTCATGAATCTCTGATCAGTTCTGCTTGGACAGTTTTATGCTTTTTGGGCTAGCTTTTGTTACGATAGAGTAACACCTACGAGTTAATTTGGTTTTGGTTTCACTACAGTCCAGGATTTTAGCCCTGTATGATTAGGTGATAAGGGGCAGTGTCACCTCAAGCTTAGCTGTAGCGTGATACAAGAGTTCTGCTGAATGGGTGGTGGCCTTCCTTGTTTGCTGGGAGCCTGTGTGTGATCAAAATGCTCCTTCTCTTCCTGCAGAAGTACACCACCAGCATGGATTTCGTAAGGAAATTTGAACGACAGTGTGGCTCCCAGGCCAGCGTGAAACGGTTAAGAGCTCATCCCTCTTACCACAGCTTTAACAATAAATGGAATCTGCCTGTATATTTTCAAATAAGGTTGGCATGCTTTTTTTTGTTCACTCTTTCAAAAGTAGAGGTTAGTCACAGCAAGTTGTGTAGTGAACTGATAAGGATCTGTTACTCAAGACAAAAAAAAAAGACTGAGGTTCACCTCCAGCCAATTTCCCCAAACCACTTAACTGTACAAATATTTATGCTGGCCCAAGGGAAGGGGCAGGAGTATTCACTGCGTAGTGGTGCACAGACTAAAAGTGTCTGTGGAACTGCAGCCATTATGAACCTTTTAACAGATATATATCATTAATAGGTCTCTGTGTCTGCCCCTTTTGTTTCAAGTGTAACTTTTCAATAGGAGACCAATTGATCAAACTTTGATAATCTTACTCATAAAATTGAAATGGAGCTTCATCTTATTATTTCTCTTCAAAACTGTTTTCTATTAGGTATTCTGAGCTCTGATTGATTAAAACACTTTAAAAAATCATTGTCCTTTAATCCAAGATTACTGTAAGTCTAAATAGTGTACTATTTTGAGAAATGGTTGGATAAGAACAGCTTATACACCTTTAACCGTATTATTCCTTTATATTGGAATAATCTGCTAAGTTTGGTAGTGCCCATGGATTCTTTAGGTATAACTGTGAAAATAATGCAACATGTTAATTATATGTATCAGGGAAGCTTTTTCTTGATGTGTGTTAATATCCTTTAAGTCATACAGGACTTTTATTGAACTGTAGTCACACTATGGCATTTATAGTTAAGATTGTTGGGTTTTTCCTTTTTTCAGTTACAGAAATTACCCAGAAAAATCAGCCATAACTAAAGCCTTTAGAAATGATCCGTTGAGGAATATTTCTTCTGTAGCAGTGCTGGCACAAAAAGCCCCAGTAACTCTTCCCGTGTTTCATTCTTTCAGTTATGTCAGTACAACTGATTGTGGAACTGTAGTGAACCCCACACGGGGGAAATTGTTTCTTAAGTAAGAAATATTCAGCAAAAATTATGTCATTGTTAAAAATCTTATTCTGTTCTCTAATCCTTTTCACCATAAAACTTAAAGACTCTGCTCTGTTGATGGAAGCAGTGCATAAGCAGAAAGGAAGTTTTGAAGCCAGTTCACAAATATGTTTAGTTGCAAAACATTCATCCTAGTCCATTAGGGGTTTGAACAAGAAAAGCTGGGTCAGCCCCTGTTCTGATCTGGAAATGACAGTCAAGAAGCTGTAAGAGAAGCCCTACAGGTTTGTAATTAGCAAGTTTAATAGAAAGACTTACAGAGTTTCTATGATGTACATAAAAGCAAAAAAGAGGAAACCAATGACAATAGAACTTCCTATGGGGAGCCTAAAATGATGCAAGTATGGAAAAGTATCAGAGGGTTTAATAACTTTTGCTGTTATACCTGAAAAATTTTGGAGGTATTATTTTTTTTTTCTTCCCCCCCTTGGTGAATTTTTAGAAAAGGGGTATTTTTAAAAGGGGGAAATTTATTAAAAAAAAGTTGTTCTGTGAGGAACTATTGATTTTTATTAGGTACAGAATTGTTTGCAGAACCTTATGCTACTGCTCATCAGCAAACATGTAGAAAGCTGGAGCTTCAGTATCACATGACATATCTGAAGGTTAAAGCAAGCATGTGTCAATTTGTTTGCTTTTAGTTTAAAAACAGTAACAAAACAAAAAACTTCCCTCCTCAAAAAGCTGAGGACTTGTCACTCTGTGAGCTATTATTTTGATAATGTTTGCAACCATGACTTCAATAATTTCCCAAAGTATAAGCTTTGTATGTGCCTGTAAAATGTCAAAGGTTCTCTTTCAGGTGTTTGAATGCTGGTGTGGTTTATATTCCAATATAAGTTGGGCAAAAATAACCCCAGGTTTAAAATCTGTGTGTGTCCATTGATAGCACATTGAAATAATACTAAAGTAAACACTGAAAAATGTTTGGGTATCCATTGAAGCAACTGTTGAATTGTAATATTCAAAATTTTTCTTTCTCTCAGATTCAGAGAAATAGCAGGGGCCTTAGAAGAAGCACTTTCAGATACGCTAGAGGAAGCACCAGGTAAACTTCTATTGCAAAAAATATTTATTGTAAAGGAATCAGTTGTATAAGTAGCAGTGATTACTCTGTCTCTTGAGTATTCAGTAACATGCATCCTGTGGTTCACATGAGCTTTCTGATTTCTCACTAACTGATCAAACAGTATAAAACATGGTTATAGAGAGGGCAGTGTGAGAGTTCTGTTCAGTGATCACTTTGCTTACTAAAAACCCCCTCTTTAGCAGCAGTCATTAACATACTTACAGAACCATCCCCTCAGTGCAAGGAGGAGTTAAGTTAGCATCTGACATCCTCTAAGTGTCAGCCAAAAGGCTATGCTGTGTTATTGGGGCATATATTTCTTAATTGTTGTAGCACTATGTAGAGGTGAAGATGGCTGGCTGTTGGCAGCATTTAGGCTTGCTGTCATTCATAGTGTTGGTGTCTGCTCCAGAAAGATACACTGATTTATGAGGAGATGAGGAGGTATGCATAGGAAGAATACGAGTGGAAGGGTATAACCTTAGGGTATATGCATTAGGAGCATATTGTAATCAGAAGAACTAACTTCAGCTGACAGAGTACTTATGAAGAAGGTAGCTAAGAGCTACATAAATGTCTGTATGTGTGTATACACACATGCTCTCTGAAGAAAATGAGAAAAAAATCCTAATGGGGACAAAATATGTAAATCTTACCACTTTGAGGCATAGGCCTGGAACTTGCAGACACATTCCTTATCTTTCTAATTGTATTCTCTAAAATGTTACTGTGTGAACTGCTTTAAAAGTACTTTGTTTAAATATGGATATTTGTACAGTGTTTAAAATAAATATTTATAGCAAATATATAAGTGGGAGAGGAGCAATAGTTTAATGCTAAGGGAGTATTATGTTATGGCTGGCAGGCATATCTAATGTAACTTCTTCAAAAGACTGCCAAAAATTATTTTGGAAATGTTATTTCCTGAAGTGGATCATTTGGCCAAGCTGTTTCTGCCTTTATTGCAGGCAAATTCTCATTTGTTACTTCTGCCTGCACAGCTACAGCCAGACTTTGTGGAATTTGAAATCTAAAGGGTTGAAGAGACAGTATTTTAAGAGTTTGTTTCAGACAATGCTTAATACTTTTTTATCTTACGATTATGTCTTTTTGGAAGACTTTACTTTTTTTTAATCTTGGGTAATGTAATTATACTGATGTTGCATCTTTTAAAAATGTGCTTAGGAACTTGACCTTTGTTGCCTAATCGCTTCTAGCTGGGAGCTCATTCTGTCTCTTGGCCACTCACATGGTCTGGACGAGTCTTCTGAAGTGCTGGTCAGATCAGATGTTTTTACCGCTATTAGCGCACCGCCTGTGGAAACTCAGCCTGCAGATCTTGGCACGCTACTCTGTGTTCATCAGCGAGGTGAGAGCAGCCTGCTAAGGGGCTGGTGGTGGGGTGTGTCCACCAAAAAGAGACTTTTAAAGCAAAGGATGTGACCTCTTTTTAAGAGTTTTTTTGTGAACTTAACTGTTTTTAACCTTCAACCAGTTCATGAGTTTGGTTTATAAAAAGTATCACTGAAAAATATGTGATTAGTCACAAATATCAGTGCTATTGCAGTGCTACTGTGGGGTGGTTGTCAGGGCTGTACTTCATGCTGTTTAATGCTGCCTCTGCCATTGAAACAAGAAGCCAAAATCTTAGTTTTCTTCTGTTGGTGTGTTGTTGATAGAGTGAATGAAGTTGTGAAACAGAGCCAGGTGAAAAATAACCCTTCAAATAAGGAGTATTATAATCTGGATCCATTGTTAAGTATGGAGAATGTAAAACAGAAGTTTCCTGGGCAAATGACTCAGCATCAAGGATCACTGCTTCTGAGCAGAGAAACTGTGCTTTGCTCTTGTGCTGCCTGCTCCCAGCCACACAAGTGAGCCCCTGTTTCTTGTGCTGTAGAGAGACAGCACAATAGAATAGCTGGGATTTGAAGAGATTTCTGGAAGTCATTTGGTCCCAATCCCTGCTCAAAACAGGACCAGCTTAGGTGAGGTTGTGCAGAGCTTCTTGAATTTTGAGTATATCCAAAGATGGTGATTGTGCTCTTTCCTGGGAACCCTGGTCCAGTGGCTGATTGCTTTTTCCTCCTATTTAATTAGAATTTCTCTTGCTACTTATCCGTATCCATGGCCTCTTACTCTGTCACTGTACCTCAAGGGAAAACCTGATTCCATCTTCTCTGTACCTGCCCCTTTGGTAGTTGAAGACAGCAGTAAGATCTCCATTTATAATTTCTTTTCTGACTCAGTGACTTAGTTCTCTCAGCTAAATTAGCTCATGAAAAGTACTGATAAGTACCAGGGTTAAAACAGAATAGTCAAGGGAAGCACTTGAGTGACAGCAGAGAGCTTGAGGAGGTGGGAGAAAGGAGCAGTTTGACAGCCAGACTGGACTGCCCTCTACTAACCTTAGTGACAAATATGTTCCCAATTGTCCAACTTTGTAGTGCACTCAAATTTTTAATTTTTTTTTTTTTTTACATAATTCAGAATGGTAATATCCCTTGAAAGAGTGGCATTCTTAATGCTGAGAGCTTACAAATCCTTTGTATACTGTTTCAGTTTGTCCAACTTTAGCTGCCTTCACTATTGCTACGGTTCACATTTCAATTTGTTGTTTCAGGTTTCTGTAAGGCCCATTTCCAGTGAGAACACAAAGGAAAGCAAAAAACCTGTGCCAGTTGGTAGAAAGGAATCTTCTTTAAGTCTCAACCCCAGTGAGGACCAGGGGAATGGATCTTCTCCAGAAAGTGTGCCATTGGCTTCTATATCTAGTACTCAGCTAATATATGTTGCTGCAGATCTGGACAAACTCCAGGATCGGGTTTGTGCTTTTAACTTTACTTAGAAAGAGTCTTCATTGATGTTTTTGGCATCTTGTAAGGGCATTAAATTGTTTAAAATAATGTATCATAATTTTTTTCTAATACTAAATGCTAAAACTTGGGGTGTCTGATATGATACTTGAAATACATGGCCTACTCTGTGCTTTTTTGGAGTGGCAGATTATGGGGAAACCACTTAAAGTATTTCAGTTCTTTTTATCAGTAGCTGCTGGACTTAACCCCTAAAATAATATGTTTCTACAATTTTTTGGTGTGAAGTGTTGCTCTGCCAGTCTTACCTTTTCTAGGAAAGTCTCTGTTGCAGCTTGGAGTATGGTGCAACATTCAGCCTTAATATTATCTTCTCCTCTAAATGTTTGCTGGTTTTAGTCTTGGAGGTTGGAAAAGGTTTTATCATCGTGATTATATGTGATTAATGATCTGGATTCTTAAGGAGAGATGTATGGTGTTAATCTTCTTCCAGTAGGGATGAATCCTGTGTATTTATTTTCAGTAAGGCTGAAATTTCTGTAATATGTGAAGTTGTAAATTGGAGGTGGATTTTGTTAATTCTAAATTATTTCCTGTGTGTACCATAGTAAGGTAGAGGATTTAGTGTGTAGGCTTAAATTCCTGTGCATATTGTAAACTTCTAGTACTGATTTCCCAGAAATGCAGTAAAACCGTAGAAACTGAAGGTGTCTTGTGATGCACTTGAAACTTGCAGGATGTAGGAGAAGTAATTAAATTTATAACATCACTCTATCTCTCTCGGTGTTGTGTTGTTTTTTTCAGATTCCTGACATCTTAGACATGATTAAACCAAAGCTTGAAATGATTGGCTTCAAGAATATATCTTGCATTGCAGGTAAAGCTGAGAGGCTTCTTCCCCTTTCTCCCAAATCCCCTCTGCCAAATAAATGAAATCAGCTTTTATAGTTTCATTACTTAGGATGAAAATACTTAATGAAACTTGCCTTCTGTTTCAATTGTTAAATAGAAACAGTCTTGAACAGACATGTTGAGTCTGGAAAATATTTAATGATTAAAATTGAGTGTGTCTGAAGTGCTTTTAGGATTTTTCTCCGGAAAGTGAGGACTTTGTCCTAGAAGATTCATATTGTATCTTTAAACTCACACTTTTGAAAGAATTGGGGAAGAAGACACAAGAAGAGGGTTTCCATTATCCGATTGAAATGAAACTATTTTTCTGAAATGACTGTTCTCTCTTAGGCCTGATGAATCATGTGAGGCAGAGGGTTATCAAAATATCATAGTTAAATACCTTAACTTCAGAGGGTAGAAGTGATTCAGTATTTTAGCCTCCTTTTTTTTTTTCCCCCTAGGTTTTTGGTTTGGTTTGATTTTGGGTTGGTTTGTTTTTTTGGGTTGGTTTCTTTGGTTCATTTGTTTGGTTTTTTTTTCTTTTGATGATTCTCTATGTGAAATAATGGAGTCTGTTTTTAATTTAATAACTAAAGCTAGGCATGTAGTTGTATGAGTGAACTCGTCCCTGTCTGCAAGCACAGCCAGAAGTTCTGCATTGTGAATTCCACTTAAATCTCTAAATCCTAACTAGTGGTAGATGTCCAAGTCTATTAGAGAAGTAGGAGCTTTTACACATTCCCTGCTCAGTAGATGGTCTGTTGCCAACCACGACTTTGAGTTGAACATATTCCAGTCATTCCATAGGGAATTTAGAGAGAATTTCACAGTTTCTTTGGAAGGTCAGAGCCTTTTCATTCAAGCCCTTGCTTCATTGGTAATACTGGAAAAACTTTGAACCTGGAGAATGTTAGTTTATTCCTCTTGTCTTTGCCTCCCTGTGTCTGTGTTTCTGGCTGAGGAATGGTTGGTGTTACTGGCTGTGTTTTATAAATGGCTGGTGTGTATTTATTTGGTAAGCATATTCTGTACTTGACACCAGATAGTGAGTGAGATTGGGAGGATGAGGGGATTCACATAATTTGTGTTGTGATTGGGCAGGGTAGCTCAGTTTAAACTTCAGCATTTTTACTTTATTAGGAGCCTTGGAAGATTCAAAGACTTCTCTATCAGCCTGTGTGCCTACCCTGAATAACAGGATTATCCAGGATCTCAGTGAGTCCTCCTTTGCATACCTGAAGAGTGCACTGGAAGTTCCAAGGTTATATAGGAGAACCAACAAGGTCAGTGCTGCTTGCAAATGACAAAATACATCTCAGAAGGGCCTGTGCTGAGGTTATTAGGAGTTCTTCAGGCCTGTCCGCATCTGCTTGACAGAGCCCACGACAATGTCTTCAACTTAGTGAAGTATATTTTAAAGCTGTAGGTATTTTAACAAAGGTGTAATAGTCTGTTTTGGGCACTGAGTCTGCTCAGCTTTCTCTGGAATCAGCATGAGAAGAAAGAGCATTCAGTATCGTACTCTGGTAATGGGAATGGCTGGCACATGCATCTCTGAAAAAGCTTTTGTCATTTTGAACCTTGTTCTGTATTATATCAGGGTGTATAACAGTACTGAATAATTTTGGGATGATGCCTTTCCTGTGTATAATGATCTCTTCATTGACTTGTCCTAAATGGTTTCTGTATCTCTTTGCTGAGATACAGGCTTAGCATTTTTTGTGTGTGCTAGAATTGGGTGTTGATACTTTCTGTAAGTAAATGACTGGTTCCTTCTTCCCCAACTTGTTTCCCTGTCATCTAACAGGAGGTGCCAACTAAAGCTTCACCTTATGTTGACAGTGCTCTTAAGCCCTTTCACCGACTGCAGGATGACTACAAAGATGCCTTGAAGCAGCCCATGATTCATCAGTGGTTGGAAGGTGCTCTCTCTGAAAGCACACAAAAGTAAGAGAACCATAGAGAACCTTGTTTGCCTTAGTTAAAAATTCCAGTATCCATTGTACAGGCACAGGAAAAAACCAAAACACTATGAATTAACACAATTGTAAAGAAAATCAAAATATAGCACTCTTTAGATAGAGTATATTTCCTTGGACTTGCTCTGGTGTTGTGTATTCAGCAGATGAAAAACTGGGCAGGGAATCCCAAGACCTGGCTCCTGCTCAGATCTGTGCAAACCATGACATGGTGGATAGGACATTTGAAAAATTGTTTAGCTCTGGGAATGCAACAGTTAACTAAAAATTAGCATTTTGTTTCAGAATTGATGTAAGACCTTAATGTCATGTTATTTTCAATGAACAGTGGTTGAATTTTCAAGAAACTTGAGTTCTACTGTCCTTTGAGTTTTTTAAGGTATATAATGATTATCCAACTTTTTAGTGGTTCTAAAAAAAAAGCTTTGGACTTTTTAAACTGTTGAAGAGCTGATTGTTCACAGTTTTAGTAAGGCAGTCATACAGCAATACTTTCCTTAATAGATCTTCTGTTTCCTAGTTAGCATCTTCAGGGCTTTTGAACATGAATAGTCATATGCATTAAGTTCCTTAATAGATTTTGTTTCCGTTTGTCTAGCTGTATTTTAAATTCTTACTGCTGTATTTTAAATTCCTACTGAGCAGGGATGTTGCATTCTGTGAGTTCTCCCAGTTAAAGCATGTAGCATGAGACAGCAATACTTGCTTTTTTTGTGAAAGTTCTACCAGAAAATTTCCCAGGATAGCTCCTACTTCTTGCGTTGTGGACAATTTACTCTTCCTACTAGCTATAATTTTTTTATATGTCTAACTTTGCCTGTAACTAAGGAGTCACCTTAGCCTATTTTGATGGGGTTTTTTCCTTTTCCCATCTTTATAGTTTTGCTTTGTTGTTTTCTTTTGACCTGTCTAGCCATAGATGATAATATCAGAAGAATCCATGCAGGTTTAAGTATAACGTGTGATTTCTGTCTGTCCTTACGTGGTTTTCCCAGTAATTCTTAGCATGTTTTATTGTCTGTTGACTGCTGCTGAGCATGGATTGGGTTTTTTCCTGAGATTTAGCCACATAATAATACTGAGGTTTTAAATTATAGTCAGAAGACGTGTTCTTTCTTGCTCTTTGCCTGCTTGTGCCTCCCTACTCTTCCATTTCTGGTGCCTCTCAGGTACTTATTAATGCTTTCTTTGTTGCTGTTATTCAGAAGAGACTTGAAATTGTAAGACAATTTTACACATTCATCAACTGTTCTTAACATCGTTCTTTAGTATTTTGGACAGGGCTAAGCTTAGGTTTGTCTAGACTGCGCTGGTGACTTTCATTTTGCACAAGACCTCTTTTTTCAAGCTTGGTGTCTCTTAACCAATTATTAGTGCATAAAAAGAGGCTTATTGTTAACCCACAGCATTTGTTAAGTAACATTGCTGAAGAACTGCAAAGATTCCTGGAATCTCAAGTCACTCAAGCTTATTGAGCAAAAATACCTTGGAGTGAATTCTTGTCTGTCTCTCAACGTCTCTGTGTCTGGTTAGTCTTGCTTTTAAAGCTTCAGTTAATCTGGTGACACCATGCAAAGTAGCTGCTATGTAGTTCCTTGGACCCAACCAGAGCTTTTCTCCCCCCAAAAAAGCAGTTCTTCACTCTCCATGTTAACATTACCAAAACTGAATTCAGTTCTAGGTTAAACACAGTGGCAGTGGTTAAACACCGGTAAGACTGGCAGGTTCATTTCTTAATTCCTTAGAATTTTCTAAGGATTGAATTGTGTTTTCATGGTTTGTTGATACTATTTTTATCAGTTTGTTTTAAAATATCTTATCCTCACTGACAAGAGACAAGTCAAAGAAACTGAATTTCTTAAATGGAGGAATATTGTAGTTTCTTTATTGAGAATATGGATGCAAGTAATTAATTTCCTGCTGTGTCAATACATTCTTGCATCCAAATGAAAAAAAACAGAAAAGAGCATAAACTAGTTAAAAATCACTGAGGGCTAAATTTGCTTAAATGGCAGAAGGACTTGGGAGTACAGCAGAAGTAGGAATTAATCACAAATGAGTGGGCCTAGGAAATACCAAGATATGAAAAGAGAACACGATTGACTTTTACTGGAATATGTTTGCTTTTCATAGAATGATATCGTGAAACAAGTTTCTGTGGCGCTGACAAGCACTTTTTCTTTAGCCATCCCTATCTAGTTGTCCTTTAAAAATCTTGTCTTCTTTCTGTTGCCTCGTTTAAAAGTAATCATCAGGAAGATTCTTTAAACTTTTTTAATTCTTAGAGTAATAGTTTTCATAGAGAGGCTCTTTGAAAGTTAGATATTTTAGCAAATTACAGAACATAGCTCAATCTGGTCACTTCTCTCATGCATCTTTTAATTTCCCATTGTTGCTCTGTTTTCTCTTCTTATTCTTAACTCACTGTCCTGGGCATCTGGTAATTTGTATGATGTGCCCACTTAGGCATGGGATTTCAGTCCACATGGCTTCTTGAACTTTCGCTGAGCAGTTGGTGTGTGTACTTTATTTGATTCTATGCTTTCTTTAAAGTGGATCCCACTGTGTGGGCAGTGGTATATTATTTATACCATTTCTAATTTAGGATTAATGTTCTTCTGACTTTTCCTGCCAGCTTCCTGAGACTCCTGTTTAAATCAGTTTTTTCATTGTAGGAATAGACATTTCTGACTGGTGTGCACATGAATGCTGTCATATACACTTTTATAACTTGCGTAAAAATATGTGAGTTTTGGTCTGTCAGGCTGTTATTCTTGTCCCATTTGTAAAAGCAGTTTTACTCAATATTCTGTTGATTGTAAAGAGGGGCTGATTTTGATTGTTTAAAATTGAGCAGTTGCATTCCTTGGTCAGTATTGAGTACAAACATCTTGAACAAGTCAAAAATGTTGTGATGAGGAGTCTTCAAGACTGAATAGTAATCTTCAGATTAACCTCTGGAACTAATAATGGAAATACCAATTAATTGATAATGATAACAAGTAGCTTCTTTGCAAGGAAAGCCATTCCTTCTGGCTCTGGTCAGCAGGGCCAGTGATGTACTTGTGTGTGTGACGTAGGCTTTTATGTAAAGTGGAATTTTTTCTTTCTCATTAACCTTCCTTAATTTAGGTATTATGAAACTGTATCTGATGTGCTCAGTTCTGTTAAGAAAATGGAAGAGAGTCTAAAAAGGTTGAAGCAAGCCAGAAGAACTGCAACTTCAAACCCTGTTGGTACAAATGGGGGCATGAGTGACGATAACAAAATCCGACTGCAGCTGGCCCTAGATGTTGAGTATTTTGGAGAACAAGTAAGTTATGAGAAACGAGTATTTTATCATTAATGGTTTTGGAAGGGAGGTGGAAGAGGAAAGGGAACCTTGACTCAGATTTTGGTCTTGAAAGCTTTGTTGGTGTGGGTTTGGGGTTTGCGTTTTTGCTTTGTGTTTTCACATTTGTATAAAGGAGATTATTTGAGACTTGGTGACTGTAGATACCACTTCAGCAATGCATGCTTTCCTGTCCTTTCTTATACAAATGCAAAGCTTGTATTTCTTACTACTCAAAATTCGATTACTGCTCAGTGCTTGGAAGCACTAAGAAGAAACACTGTGTTTACAGATCAGAGGGCAGGGACCTGGATTTTGTCTGACAGAAACTTCTTAATGGCCCTGCTTTTGTTTGCCTTCTGTTTCCAGCCTTGACTTTCTGTGTGGTCAGGGTCTGTTCCCAAGAGCTGTGAGGATGTCAATCTGATTTGTTGTGCTGTGTAACTGTAAGTGCTTTTCAGTGCCAAATATGAAATTTTAAATAGAAAAACATAAAAGAAGAAAATATTCCAGAAAATGTATGCAGTACCTACATTAAAATGTATAAGCATACTGTTTTGTACTCCTTTATTTCTGAAAATCGTATCTAGATATAAAACTTCCAACTAAGAGTCCATATCATTAGTTGCCAAGGAGTTGTCATCGATCTTGTTTATGAGCAGATGCTGTTGATACATTATAACAGGTAGATTAAGTTTGCTTGTGTGTGAGCAGATGCTTTTCTCAGATATGAGACTAACCACAAAGAAGATTTGGGTGGAACTATGGAAATCTTACTAACAAAAACTATTATTTGTCGGTTTTTGCCTGGGGTTGAGCTTTTGTTCTTCTTTTCCATCACTGCATGGATGGAATTGAATTTAAGCTGAACTGGGACGGATTCTTCATGATCATTTAGGAGATGTTTTGGTACATGTGACTATTACAAAGAGTTCCAGCAGCAAACACCTTTTCAGAGTCACTTCATTATGGTTTTAGTTAGATCCAGATTTTTCTGCTTCACTGCACTCTTAGTTTTTTCATGGCCATATCTTTCTTGTTGTCAGAGCAATAGAGTCCCTAAGAAAATACTGGCAGCAACCTCTAGTTGCAGAGTTGTCTTTGTCGTCCAGGAAGTTCAAGGCTAGAATCATAGGCTCTTGCAGCCTATTGAAATGGTTTCACTGTCGTGCTTCTGGCTGTTCATGGATGTATTCAAGTTGATCTCTAAAGTATTGCCCAGAAACCTCATTTGGAGTTTGAAAAAAAAAAATTTGTTTAAATCAGTGCATTTAAACCAACTACAGCCAAGTTTCTCGTTATGACTGCTTCACTGGAAAACTTCCAGCTGGCTTTAGTCACAAGTTGCCTAGAAGATGGTGAAATATCTCCCTGCAAGACACTACTGTAACTGAAGAGACTTAACTGAGCAAAGTTGGATGCAAATTTTTTATAGTTTGCAGTAAATGCAGTTGTGTTTTTTACCACACGTCAATGCAGGATAAAACATAGGCTTCACTTAATGTTTTAAGTGGAATAATTAGTGATGTTTTTGATGTTTTGTTACTAGTGAATAATTTTTGATGTTTTAAAGAAAATTAATGGGTTTTCTGTATCTTTTTAGGTACGAAAGATGGGACTGGAAACAAGCAGCATAAAAAGTTTTTCAGCCCTTGCAGAACTGGTTCTAACTGCCAAGGATCAGGCTACAACAGAACCATCCTAGATATTTTCAAAAGCATGTGATTGAAGATAAACAATGTCCCTAAAAGAAAGAGAGACAATTTAACTCTTCTGTTTTACCAAATAAATAGCAATGAAGTGCTTCCTAATGTATCTTGAGCAACAAATCAGTGTATCTTCTGCCTCGATAAACTTGTTTCACCAAAAGACGGAGAATTTATCATAGTTATCCATTATATGGAAAGCAATCAAAGTTCTAAACTTTCTACTATAGAATAAAAGTAGAAGAAAATGTTTTTCTTATTTTTGTTGTACAACTTGAAATGTACAAGAATGAAGTTTTATGTTGAAAATAATATGTAATAAATTGTCTTCGTAACTTTTGACGTCCCGTCTGTTTTTGAATCAAATGTATTGATTGATGGCTGTGTTACAACCGACCCCAGAGGCAAAGTGATTGAGGTTCTTGTTAACAGAACCTTTGATTAGAGAGAAACGACACTGAATGACCAGTTTTGATATATCTCTATATATATCAGATTATTTATATTATTTTAGAACAGTTTGGTTGCAATGGAAAAGAGGTTTGTAGCTGTTTTGGTTATTGCCTGTAGAAATAAAACAATAGGAAAGTACGAAGATATCACTTAGGAAAATATATAGGGAAAAGAAAGTAAGTATATGACTACAAAGTGGAGAGAAAGGATACCACCACCCACAGATCCAGCAACAAGACTTGATTGTTGCAATCTCAGATGTTTGTTGGTCAAAGTGATGGTCCCAGTGTTGATCCATTGGGGGAGGGGGAAGCCCACGAAACAGAGTTCAATGGGTTCATACATGTTTAGGCTCAGGTGGGAATGCCCAGGTACCTCCCCTTGGGGGGACTTCTGCACTGTCTGATGCAACACTGTGGATCATGGCAGTCCTCTGGTGGGAGGCCCCAGAAATTAGTTTGGGGGCACATCGGGGTTGTTGGTGGTCACAGGTGCCACCTGTCCCATAACTTGGGGTGATTTTGAGCAGTGATAGGGGTATGAGCACTTGCTTCCTCTCCCACAGTGTGCCAGAGTGGGAATTTTTGTCTGGATGCATTAACTAGGATGTGCTAACCGCATCTCACCTGTGCCAGGTCTGGAATCAGCACCTTCCTATCACAAATTCATCCCTTCTGTGCTTCTTTCAAGTTCCCACTGGGGTGGCTGTTCTTATGGCAAGTTCCGTCTGTGGGCTCGACAGTGTTTGAGACAGGCAACTGTGAGCGTTAACTCTGGAATAAAGTACTCGCAGGAAGGGGATTCTGGTATTTCTCATTACTGCTTTGCACTTACCTGCCTTCCCTCACCATGGGATGTGGTTAGCTCTTGTTTCGGTTTTGAATGTTTAACTGATTCGTTTTTTTCACAGACCATGCTAGTGTGAGGTGCTGTGTGGCAAAAGCTCATAAAATACTTTAAATTTTGAAAATAATTTCTAATGTAAGTATCTAACTTGAAGGTTATTACATTCTGACTACCTGTTTTCCTTCAAATTAAAATTTAATTCACTAAGATAGAATTTATTCAGAGCTGGCAAATTTATCTTTTGTATTATATTGTCTATTAGAACTTCCTTGAACACATGCAGAATTTTTGTAACTTCAAACCTAGTTACATCAGTACAAAGTGCATCTTTATATACAGGAAATTTGAGAGTGTTACTAGGGTTTAAAATGGTAGAAGGATTGAAAAAGACCTTTCTTGAACCTAGAGTGATCTGCCTATTGATGCTTCTCTTTCATATGTGAAGGACAGGCAACATAGTCTGGGCACAGTAAGAGGTGAATTTAAGGCTTTAAAGTCAGAGCATGTCCTGGTTTTGGTTTTTTTGTTGTTCTGATTTTACTTTTTTTTTTCCCCTACCTTGTGGAAATTTAACACTGGAATTCTAGTTCATGATTATTAATTAAAAATACCTACTTTTTCCTAAAGTGTTTAGAGTGCTTGGGGCTTAATGCCCAGATGATGCAAATTTTCCCAGTACTTAGAGACAGGTTTGTGGTACATGGCTGTCGTGTATCGTTCAAGCTGTAGAGAGCAAACCTTTCGCAACCTGAGGGCCTTCATTCCTCACTGTTGGAAACTGATGGTATTTTAGTTGGGAAGACACAACCATGTGATCATGGTGCTTTTGAAGCAATTAGGATAGCTGGCTTATTAGGACTTTTCTAAAATTAGTTTTTTTGAAAGGAGGCAGTGATGAAAGTCCTGCTGCTTACAATTACGAGGTGGTGCTTGGATTCAATCTTGAGTAATGGAGAGCAGGATTTGGGTTTTCTAATTTGCTTAGCTTCTCTCTGTTCATGGCACATACACAATCGAGGGAGCATCCAAATTTATTGCTGAAGAAAGAAACTGCAAAGTGAACCAACTCATCAGATGACAGATCTGTTTGTCTCCTTCAGGCACATGAAAATCGTCAGCCTTAGGCACACACTACAGAATGGATGTAACTCTTACTGCTTATGAACAAGAAGTTTGTGTATATATTATATTTTTCCAGGCTTCTAATAGATGAACCCAGACAGCTTGGTCTCGTCACACCTCTTCCTTTGCTATTGTTAAGAGTCAGGAGTAGACACATCTTCCTAGTTCTAGCTACTGTTTTCAGGAATGTTTTCTTATTATAAAATGGATGTGTAAGTTGTAGCCTGAGATTGTAGTATTGTAAATGCACTGTGCAACTGCTCATTTCAGCAGGTGTGCATCTCTATACAAGCACATTTCTATAATGGCTGCCAGCAAAGTAACAGATTCTGAGATCTGTGCATACTAGTGATTAAAATAGAGCAGTTTTGTTTGTATCCTCCAAAAGTGAGGAAAAGGATGTAGTCTGTACCAAACCAAAAAGGCATGGAGAGATTACTTGCTCTTGAGTTACAAGTGATTTTCCACATCTTTCTGCAATAACAACGCTTCCTACTTGTCTTCATCAACTTTCTGAGAATATAGGCTGAATTTTATTCTTTTCCATTGAAGACTATCTTAAATTTCAGGGTGGGAAATAACACTGTGTAGCAAATAAAATTACTGAATGGTTCTATGATTGCTTTAAATGTCTGTATCACTGGTTCTATGTCAGCTCCCCATCTTTTATCTTTGTTCACTTGAATAGGATTTAATTTTCTTTCAGTGGAGTAAGACATCAATTAAGAATTTGTGTGACACCCCTCTTGAAAGAAAGCGGTGAATTAACTTTGGTAAAATGAATTTTACCATTTTCAAACACTGTGGATCAGTGAGGAACAGAGGATCTACCATGTAAGTGTGTTCCAGTGGAGATGTCTTCTGCTACTAATCCTATTTCTTCTAAGGTAATTTTCTAAGCGTACTTCACTTCATGACAGTAATATAGTTGTGATTTTGTGCCTTTTTTTTCTTCCATTCTGGGACCTTTAGAAAACTTGCTATGCCTTTCTAATCCTGGAAGAAATTTAGCTGCAAGAGGTTTTGTACAATATTAAGAAGGGAAAGAGCAGTGGCATGTTCTCCTCTAAAATGCTGACTGGGTTCTCAACTTGGTAGGTTATACCAGAAGTGGTCCAGACTGTTCTAACCTCGTCATCTAAAGATAACTACCAGTATTTGGCTGGACCTCTTGAGAAATATTTACTCTCCTTGTTTCATCAACTATCGTATTTTCAAGGTTGAACTGGAGGGATGAGGACGCAAACTGCACAGTTTTTCAAAAATTTTTTGGTTTTTAAACTGCCACTAAATTGCGAGTTATGCTCAGGGATAAACTGTACTGTTTGATGAAACCTAAAATGCTCATCCTTGCCTTTGTTCTCTTTCTCCACATCTCCCACTTTTTAGAGCCTGAGTTTAGGTGCTTGATTCACTACATTGTTAGGCTGTAGATTGCATTTGGGAGCTCAGTATGTGAGTGGTGTCTAGGATGCCTTGGAATGTGAATCGTGGTGTGCCTGACAGAGGAATTTGGTGAAATTGGAGAAGAGTGAAGAGTACAAAATGCTGTAAAAATTTTACACGTAAAATTGATGTCAGAAACAAAGTCTCAGAAGTGTATACATTGTTGGGGAAGCAGAGAGACTGAGTTGGGGGTTGGGATTGGGTAGGTGGTTAGATGGTTGACTGTGCTTTTACATTTGAGTATTTAGGAGAATGGGTACCTCTACAGACAGCTTATCTTGTTGGTATTGTAGCGTTTGCTCCAGGCACTTCTCTCTTTGCAGTCCTTATTCTGGTCAGAACATTTTCAGTTCCCTCTCTTTGCCCTTTCCTTCTTGCATTTCTTTTCCAGGGTGTCAGTTCAGAGGTGCTCTCCACAACAAAATTTCTTCTCTGAAAAGTGTGTTTGGTAGCCCAGAGCTCCAGGGACACTGCAGCTGCAAAAGGTATGCCAAGGCCAGTGCGGCAGTGCCCCAACATTGCTCTCTCCACACTTTTCTCCTTGGCACCAGCCTTACCCCCATGTGGCTTTTACTGGGTTTGTTTTTTTTGTTTTTCTTCCTTTAACCCCTGAACAGGGTATGGGGTCCCAGAGCATGCATCCCCTATCTGTGAATAAGGGCATTTTTCCCTGAACTTTCTGTCAGTGTATCCAGGGGCTTCCTTTGTTATTTTCCATCTTCTTCATTAAAATAGTACATTTCATAATCTGAAATTTCATTTGTAGCTGATGCTACCCTCTGACTTCAACAAGTAAATGGGATAACATTTAAATTATTATGAAACTGCTTCTTTCGTTCTTACAGCTATGCCACTGGCTGTAGTGCTTGATAATTTACAACGTACTGTCTTAAAAACATAAATCTGATTTGGAGCAGATTTCAGAAGCCAGAATTTACTTATGGACAAAAGCCCAACTGAACTGTGGCAAAGAAACTTGGAAGTGGGTTTATTTGCATCTTTCCACCTCTGCATATTCAGACTCAATTACTTCTGTATATAAACAAGTATAGCATTTAGATGTTAGAGCATCTGGAATACATACAGTATAAACAGATAAATACATGGATGCTGTATGCTAGTATTCTCGAGGGTTATTTTATTTGTAATGTTACGGCATTTTCCATTAAGCTACAAGGATGCGTCACGTATCAGCATCAGTGACAGCAAGCTGCTGGCATCAGTGCATTTAGATGAGATACACATTTGGACCACTGTGGATGATAATGAGCTGCTGTGCGCTGTGGGATACGCCTCGCACGACATGCCAAAGAGGCTTGCAGTTATTCTCTAAGTGCCATCAGTGCTAACAATAAGTCTAGAGATGGGATGTGGAAATCCTTGTTCCAGGCTTTCCTTAGTACCAAGGTTTGTTTCCCAATTCCTCACTTTCTAATTCAACAGTCCTCTAATAATCTGTTGTTCCACTTTAATGTTTCACATTTTTATTACTCTGTTACAAGTTGGACTGGACTGCTGTAATAATTTTATTCACAAGTAGCAGCACCACACCCACTATTTATACTAATATACATTGTTGCCATTAATGCTATTTTTAAAGAACATATGGTTTGGATGTCAAAGTGTACAGAACTGGACTCTAACCAGTAATGTCCTTCTTTGCTCTAAGGCTGTAAGAAATGCCGCACAGGTTATAAAGTAATCCAAGAGATGGAATTGTATTGGAATAGTAGACCTTGTGGGATTTTTTTTCCTAAAAAAATCAGAGGTAATTCTGTCAGACTCTGAGAATTTATCCATCACAGTTCATTAATACTACCAAACCCTATTTTTAGCATTTCCATAGAGTTAAGAAGTGAACATATCCATCTGGGCTGCAGAGAGAAGAAACTTCCTCTACGCATGTTTTTGCTTCCAAGGCAAAAAATCTTGTCTCAGTGGGACAAGCGAAGCCTGCCTGTGCTGTTGGCAGCATTTTAAAGGGAAATACTGCTGATGAAGCTAGAAATCTCTGTGAATAATTGTAAAATCTTCACTGTAATGTAAAAGGGGGTGACCATACAATTAAAAAAACTTTTTAAAGAATGAAGAGGTCCTTTTTTATAGTAAACGCTGGTTATATATCTAGTTTTTCAAGTTGATGCTTTGCATCGAAACACTGCCCTGCCCCACGGCATCCAAAAAGGGAACTAGGAGCAGAAGGGAGACAATAGAATGGAAGCTGGAGGAAGGATGTGAGTCACCTCATATGAAATAGATGAATGAGGATGAAATGTTGCAAGGTGTTAGCTTTCCAAAAGCTGTATTTCAAACACTAACTGCTTCATCTCAAGAACCTAAGTAGAGCACTCAACAACATCACAAAAATATCTGATGGAAAATGTGCATCATTCCACTCCTTTTTATCCTCTGTGTTTGCATTTAATCTTCATGCAGAGGGTTTACTACTCTGCCAAAAAAAAGCATTGCCCTTGACTGCTTTTCAAAAACAGCAAAAAGGAATGGCTTGTTCAGCGTTACATCCAGGTACGTCCCATCTTCCTTCTGTGCTGTGGGCTCTTCTGGCTTATCTGTTCCGTCACTGGCCAGTTTGAAAAAGGCTTTATTTATTACCTGAAAGGAAAAACATACAAGCAACTCTGGAGTCATCAGAGCACGATCATGATGGGACAAATGAGTCTGAGTAAATAATAAAGCACATTGTACTCCATAGACGTTTAAAGAAGGTGTTGGGAGTACTTGTCCATAACATGCAAACGCTGTGTAACTGCCTTTACACGGGGCCAGTCTGTAATCCTGTTGGCTTTGTGTCACGGTTTAACCCCAGCCAGCAGCTGAGTACCTCACGGCTGCTCACTCATTCCTCCCACAGCTTGGCAACAACTGAGACTGTTGTGTTATCAACATTATTCTCCTCTTAAATCCGAAACGTACACTGTGTGTGATGCTCAGTCCCCTACTAAGCATGTCCCCTACATGGCTCTTACTGCTTTGTTCTAGGTAAATTTATTCAGTTTAAGAGGCTGAAACTGTGCAGGAAGCATCATTTTTTTGCATGCCAGTGATATGTACTGTACCTTTCCAACTGTTAGACTGGTGTTGCTTATCTTACTGAAATCTGCCCCCTTCCCCAGCAGTGCTGGCAGTTCCATATCTGCAAGAAGTTCCTGTAGATCAGAGCTGTCTTCTAGTGTCAATGCTGGCAGCGTTAATTTAATTTCTCTGCAGTGAGAGGGAGAGAGAGAGAGAGGCAAGTGAGTGCTTGTTCTCCACTGTGAAAGCATCGTGGCTGGGCAGTCCTGGGGAATGGGCATGTGAAAACAGCTGCAACAAGTGCTTGGTGTGTGGACACAAACACAGTAGGTGCCTGTTACTGTTTCCAAGTGTGAACTCACCCAGACTTTACCCTGGGTCCGCTGCTAAACCCCAGATCATCCCACTTCATGGGTGGGGTGCGAAGGGGCTTGCTCATTTCCTTGAAATACCCCCAGATAAAAAGCTGATCCCACTGAAGCCAAGCTCCTTTGAAGTGAGCCCCTTGGCTGTGCAGGGGTTTCTTTGTGCTTGGTAGTAAAGCCTCCCTGGCAGGATCCAACCCCAGGTGAGCAGGCCTGTGTGGCTCACCCCATCCCATCCCATCCCTCCCCATGGGAGGGTGCGCGTGCCCCTTCCCTACCTTGGGGACAGCCGCTGGAGCCAGGCCGAGAACTGCCACGTCAGCTCGGACTCCACGTGCTCCAGGTCACTGCCATTGATGGGCTGCAGCAGCACCAGCAGCGCCGTCTTGCTGATGGGGACTTCCACCACGGAAAGCGCGCCACTGGCATCAGTTTTGTACTTGAACGTCCCCGTGATAGACAACATAGGCACCAAGACCTTTTTGTTTGAATCTACCCAGAACTCCTGAGGCTCTTTGAGCAGGAAGGCCTGCTTAGCATCCACTGAAAAACAGATTGAGAAAGGAGAAGTTGATTCTTCTCTTTTTTCCCTCCTCCCCTCTGCCCCTTAGCTGGTCTTTTTAATAACAACACACTGTGCCTTGGAGAAGGACTGCGTGTATAAAATCAGATTTAGCTATTGTAAACGTATGCATCCCCCATTTAATCTGCCTTCTGGTGGCACCAGCTCTCAGCACGGGGACCACGACCATCAGGACTGTGACCAAAGCTGCTGTATTTCTGTTGGCTTTGTGGCTTTGTGGCCTTTCCTGGGGACAGGAAAGTGTCTCTGCTTGCTTGGTTGCCTGCTTCCTCCCAGGCTGCCACATAGTCCCCAGGGGCTCGCAGGCCTGTGCAGAGGGTCTGCTTGATTTCCTCTCTGTCCCCCGAGTGCGGTGATGGCATGTTTGGAAGCACATCCATCAGGGCCCGCCCTTGCTGCAGGAGCACACTCAGGGAGCTGGGTGGGCTCAGGAGAGGGAAGGCAGCACAAGCTCTGCCTGAGGTCTCACCCTTTACCATCTTAAAAACCAAAGCAATGGGGAAGGTTCTAAGCACAACACTGAAGTATTGGGTGAGCCAAGGAGGTTTAAAAGGACATACTCGAACACTTCTTAGACCTTAAAATAAATTTCTTTCCCAGTTCACAAATATGAGAAGCCTTGCTCTCACCTCCCACTGCTTCTGTGCAGTTTTGCATTTCAACATGTTATCTTCTCACTGCCATAGATGTGTGCTGCTGCCCAGTTGGACAGATAATCCTGTTAGCATTAAAGAAACTACTGCCCTCAGTGAGAAGGGCAGAGATCAGAAATGTTGAAATTGTTTAGTGGGATTATGGAATTAGGAAAACAGATGTATATTTTGTAGTAAAGAAAGGAGCTCCCTACATTAAATTAATTACTATTGGTATATTAATTTAAAATAGAAGCTGGTCTAGATGTACTGTTAACTAATCTTTCCTCCATTAAATCCAGATAAATGCTAGACCCTAACATATTTAATCTGCAGTAAATGTTTTTTTAGCATATGAACACTTGCCTGTTGAATGAGCTTGCATTAAAAGAGCATTTAGGCACTTTCACCTACTCTAATTTCACCAAAAGAAGTAGCAGGTAGGAGATGGGGAGGGTGTAAGCAAAACAAAGAATAAGGAAGTAGAGTTGTTCACATTTTTCTTTTATATTTTATAAGATAAGGAATGTAAGCAGAAAGGAGCCACTTTCACAGGGTCTGTATAACCAGAATTAATTTTCAGAGGACTTCCGCAGAAGTCAAGACTGTAAGAAGGAAAAAGCACGGAGCCTGCAGGTAGCCAAACGTAGCAAGATGGGGTAGTAATTGCTTTTAAATATTCTCGGGCAAATACTGCAAAATTTGAAAGCTCTGCTACTGACTTAGGGAAATACTGTGCCAGTTGTGAACAATGGCAAATCAGCAGCCCAGTGTTTGAAATGGCTCCCTGCTAGGTGAGGGTCTGGGTGTCTGTGCCCTCAGACACGGAGCTGAGTTAGGTACTCTCCTGAAAGGCTCTCATATGGCCATTTCCTCCTACAGAAGGGAGAGCTGACACACTGGAAGGAGTGGCTTCTTACAGGGAGATCTCTCACATCAGGACACAGAAGTTGTAGGTTTGGCAACCCCACTGGGTCAGGAAAGAAACTTGGAAGTTTCTGTGTCTACATTATAAGATAACTGAAGTGAAAAATGCGGTCAATCACAGAGCAAAGACATAGTCTGGGAGGGTAAAAGAGTAGTTTGCAGCACTGACTTGGGAGTGCAGGAAATAAATGGTGGATTTCTCTGCTTCAGGTGATGATCTCCATGTTCTATGAGACAGGCTTTATGCCAGACTGACAAAATTACTGAGAACATGACTTCCTGTGGAAAGTCTTTACTTAAAAAAAAACAAACAAACAAGCAAAGCCCCAAAACAAACAAACAAAAGCAAAAAACATCCTAACAAATTTCTAGTTAAAAATGAAGCTGCTGTGGATTGTCTGTTCAATAGAGTTTAACCAGGAGGGGTGCTTAAGATTGTGCAGTCCCTCGGTGCTATTTTCATATATTTTGTAATTATTTTGCAACTAAAAAAAAGACCCTGGAGAAACTAAACATGAAGTCTATCAGTGAAACTTGCACCTGATGTTCAGCAGTGAATTCTAAAAGGCAGACCCTGCTTGGCAGCAAGGGTACAAATGTGAAAAAAACTGTGTCAAGTGAACAACACTTGGGACCGTGGGGACATTTAGCTGTTGTTTTGTATTGATTCCTGTCACTTTCTCGATGCTATGGCTGTTAATAGCATCTCAGAGCATATATAACATGTTCCAGAGGAAAAAATTTACTTTTTGCTTTCTGCAGCTGTAGGGACAGACAAGGAGGATGACAGCATCAGCTGTCACAGATGCCCCTTCACAACCAAACGGCAAAGCAAATGCTAAAGTCATGTTCTGTGGTTATTAGAGGAGAGTTGCTTATGTAATTCATTTGTTCTTGAGCCAATTTTGTCCTTCCCACTTGTGGAGACTACAACATTTCAAATGCAGCTTCTGAGAGAAGGTAGTAGAGCTGACCCAGTGAGGCAGAACACCTTGAACATGTGTTTCTAAGCTTATACAAATTACAAGTTCCCAATACAGAAGAGGAAAAAATGGTTCTACTAAAGGAAAACTCTGCTCTTGTGACCATGCCCAAGTCTGTAACACAATTACTTTTGCAGTATCATAGCTATGCTGGACCTTGCAATGAAGAGAAAGCTGATGCCCACAGCTTGCTGAGAGAATGACAGCACCCATGAAAGGCAAAGAAAACCTGACATCCAATTTCGAGGCGGGATGATGGAGGCACAGAAAGGTTTCCTGGGCAGCGCAACTCCACCTTTAGCAGTAGAGGCCCACTCAGGAACTTAGGGCTCACTGCAAGTTTTCTGAAATACTGTACCAGACAGGCAAGCTGTCTGAAGTGTGCAGTCTTTGGCATTGCATTCAGTCATGAGGATCTAGGAAAGCAGCTACACTCAGAAGAGAAGGCTCAGTTATAGTGCACGGGGATTTCTGGGACAGCAGCATGGAATGACCCTAGGCAATGAACGGTCAATGAAAATAATTGCCTTGTTTCTTCTAGGTTTGTACAAGCTGCCCTGCTTCCATAACTGATAGATTGTTTGATTGCTTCCTGAGCCAGATGTTGCCTCCAGACTTCGGTGTTTAATAGCCACTAGAGGAGTCATGCCCATTATATTTTCTAGCCCTTTTTGTATCTGTACCTCTGGCCTGCTACTCCCAGCTACTTTGGCTTTCTTTGAAGCTACACCCGGATCAATCTTGCTGGAGGCCCCTCTGGACTTTTAGTTCCTTTGCAGCCAGAAATGCTGTGCAATTCTTTCTCATGCACCTTCCCACACCTTTCCTAATCCTTAGTGTCCTGGACGAGGCAAATTTCTTGGATGCCATCCCTCCTCCTTCCCTGTTGCCCTTGCTGGCTCATGGCGAAGTGCAGGCAGGACCCCTGGCACAGTGGTGGGGAGCAGAGGTCCAGCCTTTCATCTGAGCCCTTCCCTTTCCCCAGTGGCCAGTCATGACCTCACTTCCTTCCCAGGAGCAGGGTTACCGCCCATCCTTCCCCAAGCCTGTTCCCAAAATGAGATGTGCTGCCTCATACCTGCCAAGCGGACGTCCACTGCAAACAGCAGGTCAGCGGTTGGGTCGATGTCTGCCAGTAAGCACTTGCTTTGTCCCTGGCTTTTGGCCTCCACAAAGGCATTTATTTGTTTTGCTGCCTTGCCTGGATTTGTAAAGTCAACAGCTCGGGCGTAGAACGCATCAGCATTGGGGCGCAAGTGCTCCACGAACAACTGTAATAGGGGTGTGCCAGGGGCAGAGAACAGGCTCAGCGTCTTGGAAAAGAGCAGCTCCTCGTCCCCGCTGTTCACAAGCCTTTCGATCATCCGCAGGTTGGAAAGGATACTTCTTCCGACTGCCATGGAAGTGCAGTCAGGGTTTCCGGAGGGGGGAACAAATCCCAGAAAACCCTGCAAATCAAGCGCTGTCTGGTTTGAGGCGCCCAGGTAGAAAGACAACAAGGAGCTGTAGAGGCTGGTTGGGGACAGGAGCACATTTTGGCCCCTCTGTTCTTTCTGCAGCGTGACGTAAAACCGCATGCCCAGGACGTTCACCAAGTCCCCCAGGTAGCCCCGTCCCTCCTTCCCCTCTGCACTGGGGCTTGGGGCTTCCAACTTGTTGTCATTCACGTCACCTTCATATTCAGGTGTGGTTTGGGACTCAGTGGAGACAGGGACAATAGTGTTTCCCTCCTGAACCTGTTTTTCCAGCTTGTCGCAGTCACTTTCATTGAAAGAATACAAATTGAAAGGGTGGACGTAGACCCGGTCACAAGTCACCACGGTAAGGCAAGCCAACAAACAGAGAAGATCTGCTACCAGATTCATGTTGGAAAATGGCCTCCACAGTGTCTGCTGGAAGAAAAAATGAGGAGGAAAGGAGACTGATCAGCCTGTTTTAAGTACAGTTTCTCTTAATCACAGAGTGGGGTGCTAGTGCTGCGTTGGAGTTACAAAGGTGGGAATTTTAGTATTTAGTGGTGTTTGGTCTGACTCTGCCCCCTAAAAAGCCCAGGATAAGACAGACACCAGTTTCAATGGCAGCAGGTGGGAAAATGGTAAACACAGATGTGACTCCATTACCCAGTGGAATACCTGAAGAATTTAGCATGGGAATAGTTGTGGATGCTGGTTATGCCTGCAAACTAGAGCATGCTACCTCTGCAAAACCTTGTTTTGCCACAGGTATAACATTTGTTCCTGGGACCTGGTCAGAGCCATTTCTGCAAACTGCTACACTGAGCCTTGCTGACACACGGACAGGCTAAGCAATGTGCCTGCTGTTATGCAGGAAGTGGGTTTGGAAACCAGTTCTCTTAAGGTCCAAACACAGAATGATCCTGCTTTGTGTGTCTAGTCAGCAAAATACTTGGCGCGAGAAGAGCATGTTATGTTTTCATAGCCCAGTGCAAACATTTATTCTAGCTTCTAGGCAAACACACTCCAGGCTCCCTTATACAAATGTGCTCACACTGAAACCTTCAATACCTGAATACAGAATCAGAAGGGTTAGGGTGGGTTTTACTTTGGTTTTCAGGCAGTCTTCTCCTGAGGTAAAAGACCACCTGCTGCTCTTGGTTTTTCCTGATGAGAAGCAGAGTATTTTCCTTCAGGTATGTGGATGTTAACTGGTGTTTTGGCACAAAAGATGTGGTGCGTATTGGGAATAAGAATGTCACGGACACACACACACACACACACAGGTATACCCAGTAACAAATTTTATATTTTTAGAATGTTCTCTTTTCCTATATCCAACTTTTTGGTAATTCTGCTGTACTTTTCTTGGATTTCTAGTATATGACTGTTAATCTGTGTATTTGAAATCCAAATGTGTTGAAAATTATGCATCTGTAACACATCATCAGCCAAAATGCTGTTATTCAGAGCTGCATTTTTATTCTACTAGTAATTCCTTGTTCATTGTAGCTTTGTTCACCCTCTTTCACGCATTTCAAGTTCTGCAGAGCTCACTGGATGGGCAAAATGCTATCAGCCTTGGCAGTACCCAAGTCCTGCTCTCTGCTTTCTTTCTCCAAGGCTTTTTGAGTCGCACCAGTCTGTCAGGTATTGTAATTCTGGTAGCCTGAGCCTTTTGAGAGGACACAGAACAATGTCTGTCTCACCAACACTTTACACAGGATGGAAGTGTTTGGGTTTAAATCCATTTATTCAAGACCTGGCCCCTTCCCAGCCTAATTTACAGTGTATAACCATATTCATTCCCCTGAGCGGTCCCCAAGTATTTAATACCTAATAATATCCCAGTATCACCCCTCTCTTGCACATACAAAAATGGAGATGTGCAGATGCTTGGTAATTAGATATATCTTGCTAAGTACATATGCCTGCTAACATGGATATCTACATTCTCAGGCTGTAGGCTCCTATATCTAACTGCTGGGTTTGCAGATGGAGTTTCTGTTGCTGTGCTGGTCACTCAGGATGTCTAAGTGTCTTCCTTTAAGATGCCTGTGAGTCAAGCCTGAAACTATTTGCTCCCCAGAGGCATGCAGGGGAGGACCTGCTGTGGATCTCTGTCACTATGCCTTCACCCAAGGATTGCTCTTCCCCATTAACTCCCACCTCATCCTCTAAATTACTGTATGGGCAGCACAGTTGTACTGCTGTCCCCTCTGCTCCCAGCCCCTCTTTGCCTCCCCAAACCTGCTGGTGGCATGTGACATGCACGACAGAGCTTATTCATTGCTTATGACTGGTTAAAAAATTATCTTGCGAGGTGTCTTCCCAACCTCACTTTCACAGCCCAGCTACTGTGCTAGTGGATTTCTAGACCACTCAATGCATTTTTCACATTGGAATGCTCAGGAAAACGAACCAAAAGGCCACAGAGTAGAAGGAATATCCTCCCCGCACTGTTCTCTCCATCATACAACTCTTTTAAGGCATTACTTAATCTTTCCTGCAGAGCAGGGAGAGTGACCCTGTGCCACCCAGGCAGGCTGTGCCATTAGGCACCATTGACACCCAGTGGTCACTTCTCTCTAGCTGCCAGAGCCCCCCTGCCAGCTTTTGTTCCATGAGCAGAAGCAAGAGGAGCAGTTCTCATTGCCAAGCACTTACCCAAGCCCCACCTGTGGAAAGTCAGCGTGGTTTATTTGGCTGAAGAAGAGAGCCCCAAGCCCTTTGGAAAAGCCTGAACACCTGAGTTGAAAAACAGGCATTCAAAGCAGATCCAGTAAGAGTGCTTACTCGCCTCTGTCCTGGGGGCTGTCGCCCCTCTGTGACCCCTCCGATGCTGTTGTCCCTTAGGCGAGCTCCTCACGACACCTCTCCCCCCCGGGGCGGTGGGACTGCGGGCAGAATTCTGCCCTTCCTACACGGCCGCAGCGGCATTGCGCAAAGCTGCTTTGCATCACAGGCTGGGGGCCGAGAAAAGTTACCTCAGGCCAGGCAGGGCCCAATGAAACCTGAGCCCGGCCTAACACCAGCTGCATAGAAAGTTACAGGGATGGATACACAACCTTTAGCCAGACCCAGCACACCTGCATAGCCTGCAGTTACATTTTTACTAAGACAGACACAGGTGTTCAACTATACAGAATAACTGATTATAGGAGCTGAAAATACCTCATTTTTTGCCGGACTGAAAGGAATGCAGATTTCTTCGTACTTAAATTTGTTGTATAGTTGGATCAAATTTTTGTTTTCACAGGTAAATTGCCTTTAATCTCTACCTTGCAGCCTGGGGATCCACCAGTGTGTGAGGCATGTATGCTACTGCAGAATAAAGTGATTAAGCTCTCAATTTTTACCCCTTCTTTCCCTCTTGATTTGTTCAGAATGTCAAGGCTTTGTTCTTTCTCCTCTTGAACAAAATGTGTTGAAATGGAGAAGATGGAGGCCAGATAGGTGAGGCTGCCAGAGCTGGATCACAAAGACTTCATCCCTCCCAGTCTCAGTCTCCCAAGTTCTGTTTGGGAAAAGGGGTTGGGATTTGCAGATCTTTCTGCTGCTTTTGAAACAATCTTTCAATTTTGGTGTGCCCTTTCCTCCTATTTAAGCAAATAAACAGTGAATCAAACCAGGGATAATGCAATTGGTTAGACTGGGTCTTGTTCAGTGCCCCTGTTATTCTTAGTAGTTAAAATCCCCTGGCTCTAACAGGAGTAGGGCTGATTTATCATCTGTGCTTCGATTTTAGAGGGCCAGTCAGGCATGGTTTGGTCTGCAGTGCCCAGCTATGTGTTGGGCTCAAGGAGAGAGCTGAGAGAGGGGGATGTTTTCAGTGCACCTGGGCAGCCGGAGCTGGTGGAGATGAAGATGGAGACGGGCAGCTGAGTCCAGCCAGCCCAAGGGCTGTGTGCCAGGTGCCTAACACCAAAGAGATGAGAAATTTCTGTCTCTGCAGTTCTGCTTATCATTTAAACAATCTGATTACCTTCACTCTAATGAGGTCCAAAAGTGGTTCTGAGCCCAGGCTTGTATAACATGCTATCATGCACTGAAGGCTTAAACAAACAGCTTGAAATATTCAAGGTGTTTTGTCCTCTTGCTGCCTGAGCATCTCAGTTGAGGAAGCATCTGCCCACAGAACAATCCCTGAGTGTTTGCACCATCTCCAAACAGCTTTAAAATGCTTCTAGCCCAGCTAAGGATACAAGCAAAGGGAGAAGGACTTCTTCCATGAAAAATACATTTTGCACAGCTAAATGCTAAAAGACCAAGTTAGGTTTCGGGTTGCAATCGCCTTTCTTTCCCCTCTACCCTAGAGAGTCCCTCTCACAGGCAGACCTGGGGGCACAGCTGGTCCCTTAGAGGCCAGTGGAGCTGCGGGTGGGACATGAGCACAGCCCAAATCTGTATCTCCTGCACCACCACCCACGTGGGTCCAGCTGAGGCACTAGGCAGGCATCAGCAGTGTGCACAAAGGGCCAGACCATGCCGAGCCTATGAGCTGGTCTGCTGCGTCTCCCTAGATGAGGCTTCAACACAGGTAAAAAGAAAACCCAGCCCAATACTCTCTGTATTGAGGACACAAAAAGAAAGGCTGTTTCATGGAAGGGCGCCTTGTGTTTCATAAAACTCTGAAAAGTATCCTTATTAAAAGGAATTACTGGCTTTGGCTAATAAGCTACAAGTGATACTAATAACATAGAGTACAGCTGTCAGACTTACATGTTTGCTGTGGACAATAAACACTGAAAGGGGAAATTGCAAACCCCTCAGCCACTGTATTTTTTTTTCCTTTAATTAATCATTATGCCTTTGTTCTGTAGCATCCAGAGGACGTTGTTGTTTGGGTATCTCCTGCTTCCAGCTCCCCTGAAGGTCATGACCAAGCCATGCTGCAGCTGTTGGTCTCCTTGTGCTGTAAGTACCAGCCCTACATCAGGCATCCCTGGCTGCAGGGAATGCTGGCTTGAAGAAGAGAGCGAGCAGGAGGCACCTGAACAACAACTCCAGCATGCTGGTCTGGTGGCTCTGCCACATAAAGAAAGTTCAATTTAGTTGAACTTTCTCAGGGTTTTCAGCCAACTTGACCTTTGGGTCTCTTCTGGTGTTTGTGCACTCAGTTCTATTGTTTTCTGTTGATTAAAAAAATGGTTGATGTCTTTGAGGAGCACAGAAGTCTACCTTTTGCCCCCCACCCTTGCCCCCCCCGCCCCCAATCAATAAAGTAATCAAATTAAAATACCTAGCTTTCTCCAGAAAAAGAAGTTTCACCAGGAAATGTTCAATGTCCTGTTTTCACCACAGTGCTCCTTCTGCTTCGGACCACTGGGAATTTGGCTGGCCCCGGTAATGAGGGAGAACCTTTGATTTCACCTTATATTCATGCACTACTAAAAAGCTCAGACACAGTTCCCCCGCTCATTTGCTGGTAACTTGTGCTCACTCAATTAATATTCCCCTATTAAGATGCATCACACACCAGTGCACTTCTTAGATATTTGTCTTTTATCTTCTAACCATTTCTTCTAAAGGAGAAGGTTTCACACTACAAAGAACATATCCTGCCACACCTGCAACATATTTTATCGTAGTAGTCCAAAACTACAGTTAGTCTTTCATTTTACTTTTGAGCCGTTTTTAAGGAGGAGTGTATGAGCATTATTCCAATTACTATATGTGGATTCTGTTGTCAGGCTTTTTTTGTTGGGTTGCCATGGTTTTAGGAATGAGAGTGCGCTTGAAGATAGAGCTTCGACTTTAGAAAGCAAAGTCTCTATCCTGCCCTTCAGCTCTGGTGTCCAAGGATTTTGCCCCTTAAAGAGAGCTGTGCCAGAGAACCTGCACTGGGTCGAATTTGGGCAGAAAGCTTTCTGGCAACAAGGAACCAAAGAAGGGGAAAGCAGAGGTTTCCTACAAGCATCCCCTATGCAAAACAATCCTGTGGCCCACACACGGTTTCTAATGAATCTCTCCCTGCAACAGCCATAGTAAAGGTACAAAGAAACACAGACCTCTCAAACCTGTTCTTCAGCGGTGAGGTGTGTGCTCTCCTTTTGCCCCACTCTCCGATTTTGGAGGGGTGCTTGGCTCCCCCTTTTATACCCACTCTTGCATAAGCCGGGNTCTTCAAAACCTGCCTGTGTTTTTCCTGCTTGTTATTCATGGTAGCTGCTGAGAGGGAGAAAAGAGGGGTGGAAAAACACTGGTGCTGCGGTTATGGGTTTCCTTGCAGCCATCCTAGGGATCAGATCTCCTGGTCAGCTTCACTGTTCTGAAGTGCTGATGTGGAAGCACTCCCCTGCCCCATGAAAAATCTCTCGGTGATGGTGCTCCAGAACTTCTTCATGTAAATACTGCCAAAAAGGCTTCAGAAATTTTAACCCTGGCAGAGGAATGCTACCCCTACAGACAGCAGCATGTAATTCAGCCTTGAATGGGAAAATGTTTTTGTCCAAGCTAGAATCTTGACTGATCGACCAGGCGGCTATTCTTTTGCTGAAGAACATTGTGTCTCCACTTTGTCAAAAAGTGTTTTCATTGATCCAAATTGTTCTGGGAAAAGCTGTATAAAATTCAGCACTTTGTGTGGAGACAATTGTGAATATTTTATTCTGTTTCATTCCATTTGTTTTCCAGCTTTCCCAAATTTTGCTCTGACACCTGAACTCCAGAGGGCCAGATGTGCTCCTGTGATGATGTTCTTGTCTCCTGTGAGGCAGCAGTTCTGGAGGAGCGAAAATAAATCACAGGCTCAAAACACAGACCTTTACATGAGGTCTTCCTAACTTGAGTTGACATGTCTGACATACATAGATTATGAATTAATATATAGCTAATTAAGACATAATAGCATGTACATGGCATATATAATTCATTACTAAATTTGAGGGCTTCTTTTATTAAGCCTAAAAGCATCTTGAGTGAGAAATAGGCCACAAACAGTTGTTTATACAGCCTGTGAGCTGACATTGGTAATCGTGATCCTCTACATCCCATCAACATTCACAATGTTCCCTCTATCATCTGTTTTGGTAAGGGAACACAGCCTGGAGCCTTAACAAGGCTCCAAGTGGAGAGGGCAAACAGGCACTGGGAAAAGGACAGGGAGAAAAGGAAAAAGAGAATGCCTGGGTGGGAGGATCTGACAAAAGGAAGATTGGAGACTATTGCTTCATCAGCTGTTACAGTGGTCACCCCAGGTGTGGCAGTCGGTCACAAGGATGGAATGGAAGAACCACTGTTTGTGAGACATCCAGAAAGAAAACTTTGTAGGACAGTGGAGTGCCTACAGAGACCAAGACATTTCAATTTGGAAGAGAATCCACTGGTATGGGAAGTATAAACATAAAATGCAGAAGGTCAACAGAAAGTCTTAAATTGCTCTTTTGTAATATTGACAGAATCAGTGCATTCCTGGTAAAATTATCAGGCAACAAATGTAAGGAAGAATCCTTTTGCATGCTTGAACTGCAGGAGACACTGCCAGAGGATGCTGCAGAGACCAAAGGTCTTGGTACAAAAAGAGATTAAATGAAATAACAGAGGGCATGGTCACTGGCCTCTGCAGAACATAATGGTCCAGGTGTGATTGCTAACCAGGAAATCTCCAGACAGACAGCTGTCATGAATTTTGCTTGATCCAGCATCTCTCATGCTCCTCTCTAAGGGCTTGTCTTCAGCTTGTAACAGAAATAGAGATGTCTGAGCTGAGGCCAGCTCATGCTGGCTCATTTTGCCGCACAGACTGAAAACACTCTTTCAGTAGAGCTACACTAATGAAACACTGCACTCAGCAAACCCGGCGTTCAGCCTCAGCATTGTTCCTGTGCACAGAGCATTTATGAACATGCTGCTATCTCTTCAAAATCAACATAATCCCTGGAAAATATGAACAATTTTCAAAACCTGTGGGTAAGCTCTTAATACTAATCAGCCAGGTTTCAGAATTTTTCTCTTTTAATCAGGGTATGTGTACTAACTGCGGCAGAGTTACTGCGCTGGGGTCTAAAATGTGTCTCTGTCTCCCGCCAGGCCTATGGGCTCTGTTCTAACTTCAGCTGCACACAGAGTATTCAGTGACTTTTTCCAGAGTGAATAAGTAGGAAAGGAGTACCACTTTGGCAATGTGTCAGGCAAGTTTCTATACTTTAGTAAAGCAATTTTCCCCCCATTCTGTGAGAATTGTGGCAAGCTGCCATGAGCCTGATTTTGTTTCTTTTTGCTGTCTCTGGTGGGGAAAGGCAGTCCAAAGTAATATATTTTTAGCTGTTTTAATAAAACGGGAATAGGTATGCCTGACCTCTGCCCATGCTGGCTGGAACAACTTTTCTGTGAAAGCTACTGGTGAGCACGAGGGATGTACTCAGCTTGCCCAATTTTTTGTGTAAAGAGGATTGCAAAAATGCTTTTCAATAATAACATTCAAAGTACAGATGATGAAAGAGAGGGATTATCCCGCTTCTGCCATGGGTTCTCACAGCAAGGAACAATGGAAAACTTGGTAACTTGGCTCCCATAAACCCCGAGGATCACGTGTGTCATTCCTGCGCTGGGGTGGAGGGAAACAGTGTCTGCCTAGATGATGCCAAAATGCACATGATGAGTGGGCAGCCTGGGAGCTGACTCAGGTGGCCGGGACCTCTCTGGAAGGGCTGGTGTGGCATGGTGCTCCCTCCTCTCAGGAAAGGTGCCCTGGCTGAGCTGGCTGCCTGGCCTGCCATCGCCCTGGCAGTGCCACAAACCCTCCCTGTTGGAGAAGGAAGCATCACCATCTTGCCACCTCTTTCACCTTCTCAAGGAAGCTTATATTAACACTAGTACATATTCCAACCGAAAATTACATTTGGTTTGTCACAGCCTGTGTTTGCAGGCCCTGAGAGTAAAGATTGCTTCCAGTTTTTGTAGCCCTATTTTTTTGTATGTCCCAGTGGAAGACGCAGTTTTTAAGAGCATTTTCAGAATGATCTGTGCACAGCCTGCGCATGCACACAGAGGCATGACTGTGGGCCCACTGTGTGTGTGGGCAGAGGAGACCTCCTTTCCTGAGCATCTCAAAATACTTTGCAGTCTAACAGTTATCTCAGCAACATATAATTGATTTGGGGTCCTTTCCTGTGGCACATGCTGTGCCTGTGAGGAACAAGAGATGATCCCAGACCGAAGCAGCCAGGACAGAGCAGCCTGTCCTGAGAGTGAAAGTGGACACAAAGAGGTGACATGAATCACCTGCAGTCATGCAACAGGTTGGCAACATCTCAAGGACAAACAGCCAGGTTCCTCTACTCCCAGAGCAGTATGTTACCTTTTTGATCACGCTGTATCTTCATCCCTTGGATAAGAGCTGCAAGGCAGAGCAGCACAGCAAAATGCCTGCCTGAAAGAGCTGGTGCCAGCTTTGTTATCAGAACTCTGGCAGATGCCTTTGTGTCAGGGAAGGATTTTGCACTGTCCCAATATTTGCCAGCTGGGTCAGCCACTGAAGTCTTCAAACTGTTACCCAAGGGAAGCAAGGGAAGCAGCCAGGTGACCACTGTCTGGGAAATGCCACAACATTCAGCTCCAAAAGCCTCCAGCACCAAACATCCAGCTCCCCTCAGTATTGCAAGGGTGCTGAAATAAGCTCAGCAGAGATTTACTCCCTGGGGATCTCCTAAGTGATACCGTGGGTGGCTGATCTTTTCTGGCACTACTGAGATTTTGAAACCCTGGTTGTAATTTTTGTACCCCAGCCAAATTGTCCACAGGGCACTATGCACAATAGTTGTTGTCTCCTAGCCTGGAAATTCAAAGCATAGCCATAGAAAGACTTTTGGAAGATGGGATATCTGTGTTACCTGCACAAACTCAAGTTCCCCTTTATCTTTTCCCAAGCCTCTCTCAAGACACCTCCACCCCTCCTCCTGCTCCTCTGCCTCCGTGGGCAAATAGCTGCAATCAGCAGGGCTCCACTATTTTGGGCTCTGTTTGGTGTTCTGAGCAGACTGTCTGTGGTGGTCTCCTGCCTCAGTCGAGGAGGGATTTTAATCATATGCAGTTTGTGCAGTTTATTAGCGAGAAACAGACTGGCTCCTTCCACACTGCAGGCATTACGGGACTCTTCCATCTTCTGGAGCCGTAGCAAATCCTATTTAGCCAGCTACACGAGCAAAACCGCAACTCTCTTGTGACAGCAGCCGCAATTTTCAGTGCTCCAAATACAATCTACAGACCCTTTTGCAACCTGAGATAAGGGCGGGGCTTTCAGATTGGCGTTAATTTGAGGGGTGCACAACTAACGAGTGTTTGGCTCCGCCGGACTCTCTCCTGCTTCCGGATCCTGCTAGAAAGCAGAATGACTGAGCCGGGCATGGTTAGGGCTGCCCACTTCGCAAGAGCCGCGCGGGATCGCCCTGGTCGGGGTGCTCAACACACCCACCCACTCCTTCAGGAGCAGCTCCAGCCCTGCCACGCAGAATTGGGAACCAGCTTCCCCAGCCAGCAGCGGTGTGGAGGTGCCGGCAGGTCTGAAGCGTGCCGGGAAAGGAGAGCAGTGTGCATCCCGGCGCTAACCCCGGCGCTGCTCCCGCGGCCGCAGGACCGCGGCGGATCCCTTCCCCGTCTCCTTATCCGAAGCTGCCGCCGTGCGGAGGCGCCGCCGCATCGCCGCTCCCGGCTCGGCCGCGGCTGTCCCGGCCGGCGGCATTTGGAAATGTTATTACCTTACTGCCCTCTGGTAAACCAGTAATTCTGGAAGCAAGAGGAGGGGAAAGTTAAATTTATATCCAGTAATTTTTTTTTCCTTTTTTGCTACAGGAGATAATGAAAGAGCTCATAAGTTAAAGTTTCTGGGGTTTCGATAGGGTGGCAAAAGTCAGTCTCCAGGCAGATTAGAACTTCCTGCTCTTTTGTTTTTACTGGATGATTTTTAAGCAAAGGCTTACATGCTGCAGTTTTGGGTTCATTTTTTATTTTTACTTTGCTTTATTTTTCTACCTTTTCTGTTTTAACTGTAAAAACCTGAAATAACAATTTAGCTTACTGCTTGAGGGATAAATCAGAGGAACAGTATTATCAAGCCCAGAATATTCATGATGAGAAAAGGATTAAGATTGCCTTCTGGCAACATACCCTGATGAAAGCCTTTGAAAACCGTAACTCCTCTCATTAAAAAAAAAAAAAAAAAAAAAAGGTGAGTGCTCTTAGAGCTATTCTATTACTCCCAGGAAAAGCTGAGCTCCCTTAGGGACTGCCTCTGACTCAGGGAACAGAAGACATACTGCAGCTTGGCTCCTCTCCCATACTGCCACTTGGTGTTTCACAGTCTTAAGAAAAAGAATAATCTTAAAAGCCCTCTTTTGTTTGTAAAATTGCCGCTCCTCCAAAAGTAATGAATTAATGCAGCAGTGTGTGCTTAGCTCTGACAAAAGCCTGGAACAACAGTTCAAAAAGCTGTGTGCTGTTTGGCTGGGTAAAGCACTTAGATGGCTGTGTAATTATGATATTTCAGCTGCCAGCACAGATAATGTTTTCCTTACTTACCCGAGCACACAAAAAGATGTTTCACATTTCTGGGTGTGTAAAAGGGGTGGTAGCCCATCAGAGAGTCTGGACAGAAAGGGGACAGGCAGAGCAGAGCTGCCTCCTGGCACTGGAGTGCTGTCAGGTAACCCATCAGGGTAACCCAGACAAGGTAGGCTCTGGTGGGGGAGCCACCTCATGGGCTCACCCCCCTCAGGGTGACAGCCGTGCCCTCGGCCCTGCAGTGTGGCAGGGCCATACCAGCATTTCATAGCCAGCCATGGCAGTGGGCAGTGATGGCGAAGGTGCAGGTGGTGTGAGCACACACTACTCCTAAGACCACATTGGAGACTGATGCCTCTTTAGAAGAAGAACCCATTGCTTTTGCACAGCACAGTGAAAGCAACCAGACTTGGTACATTCACCATGATTTTAGGATACTCCCTTGAATGAGATTTTGATGTCCTACAATTCCTCCAAGGTATTTTTTTCCCCTTAATCAGCAAGATTTTCAAAGGGCACTTCTTAAAAACCCTCCCCTTCATTTCCTCTGCCCTTTTACTCATTGCTCTTTAGCATTTTTCACCAGGCTGTCCACAACATTTTGTAGGGCTGTCCAGTCGTCAGGTTGTCTTGCAGAACCCCTAAAGCTGACCTGCCTTACCTCCTTTGCTGCTGCCTCACTTCTGCCTTGAAATGAGGGAGAGAAGGATACTCCAGCCCCTCTGTAGTGAACCATGTCACCTCCAGAAAAAGTGTGCATTGCTTTATTGCCAGAAGACAACAGAAAAGTCCTTACAAAACCAGCCCCAAGCTGGGCTCAGTTTTGTCTGGTCTCAGCTGTTGTTAGAGCAATAGAAGATGTCCCCAGTTAGCAAAGACGTGTGTGCAGGAGCATGTGCAAAGCCTGCCAGGCTGCAAGCCACTGGGCAAAAGTCCATGCACTGCATTGAGCCAAAGTAATGGAAAGTATCAGAAACAGCGTGGTTTCATGTGACTGTGACTGTGGCATTTGGATTCGAATCAGTGCAAGGTTCAGAGGGTGCCAAGCAGTATGAAACGACACTAATCTCAGAGACAGAACAAAGATGTTTTATGTAACTTCATATAGATTCGGAGGAGGAAGGACAGAGAGCTGCTGAGTTTCACAGATGGTACCTCAGTCCACATAACATCTCCCCTTAAATCTTTGCAAATGTAAGGAGAACGATAAACGGACCTAGACAAAACCAGTCATTTCTCTCAAACACCTGGGGAAAGAGCACAAAAATGAATATATTCTACCCTAAACCAGTCCCTTAGAGAAGGTCAGATGGCACTGAAAGGGCTTAGCCAGCAGGCAACAAGCACTGGAGAACATGGGGTCAGTCAGGCCAAAAGCTACAGATAAACCCTCCAATATTAAACTGTTGACAGGGCAGGAGGTGTAATGACAACAGGGTTATGAAAGACTTAGTCAAGTTGCTGTCATTTGAATAACCAACTTTAAATCTTGAATGACCAGAGTCTACCTGATGTTAATGGGGAAGGAATTACATAAGTGTGACTCAGAAAAAGCACATGCCAAATGCTGAACAGCAGGGGATGAAAGCCAGAGCTGTAGCATGATGTTAAGTAAGGATGCCAAGGAGAAGTGGAAACCATAGATGTTTCCTACATCAAGCCTTTATGTCACCTTCTATCCCACTAATTATGCTGGAAAGTGAATAAGAGTCTCTTCTAAAATAAAAGCTGTTCAAACCACAGAAAACCAAATCAGACGTTCTGCTTTCTTGAAGAAAATAAGAAGTCCATGGAAGTCTGACCCAACAGCAGATGGAAATGACACTGTTCCTGTCAGCAGTAAGTGTGCCTGCGACTCTGCTCTTGGCAGAGGATGCTCACCCTCTGCCAGAGCCACTGCTTCTTCTGCGCAATGCCCATCTGGCCCCTTCTCTTGGTGTCCTGGGATGAGCAGTGCGGGTCGGCAGGAGGGCGGTGCCCGTGGGCAACTGCAATTGCACGGGTGCTCACACTCCCTGAGTGCTTTGTTGCCATGGCTGAAGGTAATGGATAAAACTCCTGATGTGTCAGGAAAAGGCATTTGATGACAGTACCTGGAAGAAAACCTGGTGTTCAGCTTTAACATGTGTTGCCAGCCTGTGCATCGCTCATGCTGTTATGCTGTCACCTTGAAATCTTTCCTGGTCATGTGGCTTGTAGAGAGATCTCTGCAGTCTGCAGGAGCCTAACGATGTCCAGAGCTGTCCCACTAGGAATTAATTGCATTCGATCTGACAGCTCTCTCTCGGCCAGCAGCACTTTCACACGCTGGCAGGCCCTCACTCCCTGCCTTCACAGACCAAGGACAGACCTGCTGGGAGAGGCCCGGTGGGCTGGAAACCTACAGTTCCTGAGACAGTGGAATCGTGGAGGAAGGACTTTATTACTCAGTGTGACAAGACATTAGCATTAATACTGTCTTGTATTGCTTAAATGTCACAATATGTCTGCTGTGACAGCATGCCAAATGAAAATGTACACGGGCTGGTGTCGCAGCCTCTCATCGTCTGTGTTCACCTACTGTTCCAGGGAGTGTTAAAATACACCCTGCTTTTAGTCACTGGGCCAGGACACCTAAGGAGCAAAGGTGTTCTCAGCAGCTCAAATCCTGCCTGCCACTCTCCTGAGCAAGTAGGCTTGTGTTGCTGGTGTCTGTCCCTAAGAGACTATCACAGGACATGAGTTGCATTTTCCTCTCACCCTGAATATCTGCAGAGAAGACCAGTTGGCAGGAATAAGAAGTCTTCTAAGGGGAAAAAGGCTCTTTCACTGCTTTCAAAAGGGGATTTCATGGTAAAAAAGCTAAACTGCTTAGTCCTTGTACAACTCTGGAGTGGGGTAAGTATGTAAGTGATACATAGATTTGTTTGTTTCTGCCCTTCCAGAACTGAAAGCCTCAGAGATGAGCCCATGATTCTTAACATGTGTTGGGCAAGGGCTTGTATTTTCACAAGAACTGAGACATTTTCTGAGTGTTTTCTGCTCATTTCTCTTTTTTCCACCTGCCCTCCCCAGGCACCATCTCTCTGTGACTTTTAGTGCCTCCACACTAAGGCTGGAATCTCAGAGACATGAAGTTTCCTGCAGTGTCATGACATGAATTGAATCAGCAGGGCAAGGAGAGGGAAAGGCTGTCCCTGCCCTCTGGGAGAAAGGCTACAGCATGAAAACATTTCTTATTGCACACCAGAGTGTTCCCATAGGAAAGAATCTGCCTGCATTCCCCTGCAGCAGGAAAAGCACCCATAGAGCTCAGCCCACACATGTTCATATGCTACTGAACTCCAAAAAGAAGTTTCCTGAAGTGAGACAAGGTTGCTGTCCTTGGGACATATCAGGTGTGCAGTCTATGTTTAGGGCACTGAATGTCTCCTTCCCCAGTCAGCATGTTACTCTGGTCTATGAGAATGTGCCTTGGCCCACACAGAGGTGTTGTGGATAAAGTTCCTGTTTTTGCTTCTGGCTGAATGTGGGATTTTGGGTACTTCAAACCCTGGGCTTGCGTTGGCACTGAAATGCCTTTTACCTGCCTTAACCCCTTGCCTGGGATTCCTCTCACGTGACTGTGAGATGCATTTAATCTGGGCATCCACCCTAAGCTAGTCCATGAGGGTCTGTCTACAGGCAAATGAAAGGCACAGTCATCTCCAGAGGGATCTTAAGGATGAGTCCAGAGTGAGTCACTTTCTGGAGGTTTCGATCTTCTCACCAGCTGTAGTAAAAGCTGAGGTGAGTAACTTGGAGTCTATTCTGCAGACCTAAAGTTTGGTCAAATGACGGCCACGTTTGGAGCACCAGGCCTGCCTCTTCTCGCACATTTGGGCGGTATCCATTTATTTGGACAATGGGAACTTGGTCTCAGCAGGGAGCCTGTAGACATCAACAATGGATGCAATTATGGGGAATAAACATGGGAATATGTGCTCTGAAAAAGAAAGCTTTCCTCACAGCACCGCTGTGAAAAATAGCAGAACAGAAAGGAGCTAATTCTGTTTCACCTAATTGCTCTCCATAAATCATCTCTTGGCAGCAAGCTCGACTGGTCCACGAAAGGGCCAATTAAAGCAAGGGGAGTCTGAGTGATGTTTGTACTCAGGGGTGTGTTTTATACTACAGGAACTGTAATTTTTTCCAAGAGGGTGACATCTTTTCCCTTTCCAAGCAGAGAGGAATATCCATTTCGGACTCTGAACGTTATTCCTTCAGTGCACCCATGGTGCATTGTCTGGCATCCTCTCCAGCCAGTGTTTTACTGTCCAGTGTGACACATGATGGTGCAGGTGAACACGGGTTAGCAGAAAAATCACAGAATCTTTTAGGTTGGAAAAGACTTACAGGATCATCGAGTCCAACCACCAACCAAGCACTGCCAAGTCTGCCACTAAACCATGTTCCTGAGCACAGCATCTGCAAGTCTTTTGAACATCTCTGGAGATGGTGACACCACCACTTCCATGGGTAGCCTGCTCCAGTGCTTAACAACACTTTCCATGAAGAAATTTTCCTCATTATCTAATAAAAACCACCCCGGTGCAGCTTGAGGCCATTTCCTCTTGCTCTACTGCTTGTTACTTGGGAGACAAGACCGACCCCTCACCTGGCTACACCCTCCTTTCAGGTGGTTGTAGAGAGCAATAAGGTCCCCCCTGAGCTTCCTCTGCTCCAGGCTAAAATCCCCAGCTCTCTCAGCTGCTCCTCATAAGACTTGTGCTCCAGAGCCTTCACTAGTGGTCAGATAAACAAGGTCATCGATGGAAATCGATGACAAGGACGTATGCATTTGTTTTTAAAATCACGTTACAGCGCACACAGAACTCCTTCAGTGTGTGGCCCATCAGAATCCCTCCTCAGGGTAACATTATCCAACGCTTTTCCTGTGTTTGCCCAGGACATGATTTGCTCCGAGTCCTCCCCACTAGCTTTGCACACCCCTCCTGTGCTCACCCAGCCCTTGTCTTGCGCCCAGGCCCCTGCCAGCAGAGCAGCCACCGCCATCTCTTGGCCCTGCTGTCCCTCCTGCATGACGTCCAGCGGGGACAACACCTGCCCGCCAAGGCAGCCCTGCCGCAGTCAGGCCAGGATGCTCTCCCACCTGCGAGAACCAGGCGGGCTCGCACTGCGGCTGCAGCCTGCCGTGGGCTCCGGTGTCTCTCTCAAGGAGCAGCTCAGTTGCCCTGGCTGCGTTCTGCATACCTCGAAGCCATCCCGGCCCCGTGGCACCTCCCGCCCGGCCCGTGCAGGGCGGGGAGCGGTGCCAGACCCGTGCACACCCTTCCTCGCCCGGCAGGCACGGGGGAGGACAGGGCAGCTCCTGGCCGCTCCCAGGCTGTTCGGGACCAGCCGCCTTCCCTCCCTGTTTGCTTTCAGGGTGTTTGTCTCTGGTGCTGTGCAGAGCAGCCGGGAGGTCAGTCTCACACAGCAGCAGCTCAAGGAGGTGAAACGGAGGAGGGCTGAAGGATATTGCCGGGTGCCCCACCACTCAGTCCTTTCCACCCCCTTTTCCTTCGCAAGGCACGAGAGGTATTCTTGCTCCCCTCTCTCTTCCCACCTGTTCTCCCACTCGTTCTGTCCCTACCACCAGCTAAGCCTTGTCTCCCCGGGCTCTCTCGGGCAGGTGGGAGGCAGACATGCCCTACCTGTACCAGGACTCGAAGCCGCGGCCAGCTGCGCGTCCCGGGGGTGCCCGTGCCACCCACAGCTCGGGGAAGGGCTACGAGGAGCTGAAGCAGGAGTGCCTGCGCACGGGCGTCCTCTTTGAGGACTCCGACTTCCCCGCCTGCAACTCCTCTCTCTTCTTCAGTGAAAACCCACCCATTCCCTTCGTCTGGAAGAGGCCTGGGGTGAGTATGTCGTTGTGTTTGTTCCTCCCATCCTGCCCAAAGTCAGGCACCGCTGTCCTTCGGGGTTGCACCAAGTACGTGGAGTGTTCAGGGAGACGTGGAGATGAAGCGTGGGGGGAAACCCTTCCCGCCTCAGGTGTAGTGGCACCATTGGGATGCCACCAGCAAAGATTGGGATTGGGATGCCACCTGCAAAGAGCTCAAGCTGCAGGATAAGAGGGCTAGAAGGCTTCACCCCATGTTTCAGCTGTAGCTCATTGTACAGACACACTTACGCATGTGTATTTATGTGCATGCATAAAGAACTCATAATCAGCTTCTCTCTTACAGCATTGCCAGACAGAAGATGAAAATAAGAGGGCATGCAGGGAATTAAGGGTAAAATACGTTATGATAAGGTTCCAACTGTGCAAAATTGAGTGTTGTTAATGTAGGAAATTCATAATTAATATTAAACTTTAAAAATTCAAACATTTTAACTTTTAGAGTATAAGGATCTTACATTTACTTGCTCACATCTGTCAGGAAACACTGAGAGACTACAAATGCATGCCGTGGTTACTGAGCCATTCAGCAGTAGCCACGGGCTCAGTGAGTATCTCTTAATGCATCTTGCGTAACAGTCATTAATAACACAGTGAGAGCCTGAGGCTGCACCAGTCACATGCTCTCATATCACAAACCCAGCATCACTCCAGGTTCCTTCTCCCCACTTCACTCTGTAACTAATAACCACGGGAAAAATGTGGCAACATTTCATTTCTTTGCTAATAACGGATGTTTATTCTGGTTCGTTTGTTTTTTTCATAGTCTGAAAGCTTCTTCCTTGGTAAAAACTTCTTTGGTGATACTGATAACAAGGGAGAAAAAGAACAAAATAAGCATAAAGAAGGGTTTAAATTATCTTAATTCACAGTGATAGGCATTCAGCGCCTCAGCATCTGGTAGTTACCATAGTGCTGCTACAGAACAGAATTAAAGCTGTTACTCCTGAACAAGTGTCAGTTACGAAAAAAATTGGAGATCCCTACACATGGTAAGTGCAGCCCCCCCAGCCACTGCTGCCTATCTGTGCTCCAAAAAGCCAGGTGGCCTGTGGGGCTGCCCCCCCCAGCACAGGAGAGGGCTGTGAGTCTGAGATGCTTTGGGTGTGGTGACTCTAGAGTGTTGTGGGGCATCAAAAATGCAAGTGACTGTGACAAAAATAAAGATTATAAAAAATGGTTTTCCTTTGGCCAGCTGTTAGGTGCTAGTTTGTCTTTTTAGGGCTTCAGAATAGTTAAAATTTAGTGTAAAATGTGACCAGGAATAGTGGAGAGCTTGTGTGCCCTTGTGTATGGTACACAGCGCAGTGGAGAATGGTCTGTTTTCTTCAGGATCTTTGTATCCTGAACTGGAAACATTTCCAGGATGAGTAAGGTACCTCAAATGGCATCTGCCTTTACACTCCAATTCCCCCCACGCACTTTTGTGAGCTGCACAGTGAGAAATAAAACTCAGGGGAGGCTGGGAGGATGTGTAAGGACAGGGTATTAGTTTTGCTCTGCTCTGGCTCCTCAGCGTTTAAGCTAAATCAGTTTCATCTCTATTACCCACCAGGAGCAGCACCAAAATAGAGGCACTGTAACAATTTCAATTTAACACATTTTACTTTGGAAGGGGAACACAGACCTGGAGCATGTGCCAGGTGAGTTGCCACAGCTCAGCTGGCAAAGCTGTGGTGCTGGAGAGGGTGAGCACAAAGACATGGCCTCTGTGTAGGGTGTCTGTGTTCCACCTGCTTTTCATGGTGACTGGCTTTTACTGCCTCTCCCACCAGTATTTTACAGTAGCTTGGATGATGTGTGGCACAGTACATGCGGGTAATTGCAGGGACAAATAATCTAAATCTTCTGATTTACAATCTGTTAGAGTTTAATCTTTAGTAATGAGAGTAGAGAAGGCTTTCTCATTACTTTGACATGCATATATCTGCATATATGCATGTTTGTAGCAGCATGAGCAAGACCTTCAGCTGGCACTAATCTCTAAATCTCCCACTGCAATCAGTGAGCTACATGGATCTGCACCAGATGAATATTTGACTTCCTACATAAGTGAAGTGCCACAAGATTCAGAAAGACATTTAGTGATTTTGTTTAGCAAGCCTTTTCAATTACAAATTGAACATTTGAAACTGTCCTTTATCAAAATTTTAGAACAATTTGAAGAACAGAAGACTCTTTTCTCATTATATTTCCTTTCCCTTTCCTTCCCTTTCCTTCTATCTAAATCCAACTGCTGGGATAAATTCAACAGCTCAGTGTTTGGGAAAGTTAGACATATAAATTGAAAATGAAAACAACCAACCCAAAAAAAGAAAGACAAATGGGTTTTACCAATGTCAAGTCTATGGTCTACAGGAGGAAGTAAGAAAGAAATATTTGTAGTGTGAACAGTCACGGGCAACCAGTATGACAGGTTGGGACCAGGCAGAGAAATGTAATCACAGAAACCATCTAAACAATCCCACTCCCAGCCCGTTTTAGGTCTCTATGCACTCCCTCTAACAGTGGGAGACAGGCACAGGGATGGAATTTGTTTTCTTTTGGGTTTAAAGAAACACAGCTTTAGTGCAGCATCAGGACAGTCACGGGTCACTATGTTTCATATCTCTGAGGACTGCATGTTCTTACTTCTAGGCAGTATCCTTGTGCAGGTGAATCCTTAAATTACTGCATGCTGTGTGTGAATGCTGGGTTTTGTCCTTTAATATGCTGGAAGTCCTGATACATTATTATACCATATGAAAATCCTTTTAAAATGAATATTATTTTTGCAACACCCACTCAAAAACTGTAGAATGTGTTTTCTTTTGTGTAGCAGAGAATTTGCAAAAGTCCAGTCAACATCCTTTCAATTCTTTTTTATTGATTTTTTAAAATTATTTTTGATTGCTTTAGGCATAGGAGGTTGAAAACATTTTTCCATATGTCCGTTGTGGAGATGTGTAATGAACGATGAGTCATGAATCTAATGTTCAGACCCATGTCAGTGGAAAGGTTTTCTATCTTGTCCCTTGCTAACACACAGAGTTTCTTGGTAACAGCTAAATGCACTATTTGCAATGAGAATTATGTCTCCTGGGAGCAGTGGTGCTAAAACAAAGCGTGTTGTTGAAGATCAGCTACTCTATCAGCCATTGCTATATCAATGTCTAAAGGCAATGAGCTGTGGTTTTATTGTTCATGCCCAGTGCCAACAAGACTGAGTGTATTTAACAAGCAGGCGGGCCAGGTAAGGAGGAGCTGCTGTTTGATTTCCCTTTGCTCCACACTCTGGGGACATGATGTTCTGTGGTACCTCCCCCCAGGGCACCTGTGGCTGAGGCACAACCTGGCCACCACCTCCTTCCCAGCAAAGGCAAACAAAAAATATGCAAACCAGCTTCCTCCTGAATATTGCCTCTGCAGGGGCAGCTTCACAGCAGCGGTGCTGGTTCACTGAGGAGAGTGCCCTGGCTCTAGCAGTGGCCAGCAGCAGGTGCTTCAGCAGTAAGTGCAGGAAGCTGAACAAAACTATCAATATTCTGCCCTACGCTCTAAGGAAATGCAGTGATATCAATGCAAAGCAACTCAATTTCACCTAGGCAAATGCAGGGATTAAATGACTGACTATGCTCTTCCATTTCTCCCCCCCATTAATTTGTTTCATTTGCCACTTAGGCAGAAGGATCTGCTTCATGCCACAGGGGCTGCAATAATGTATCAGGGCAGACTGATTAACTACAGGCATATTCTCCCAGTAATATATTAGAAACTCTCCTCTCCCCTTTTCTATTCAGTTCAATCAATTACATTCAATATAGAGTTCATGGGAAAATGGAGAAGAATTCCTGACACATTTATTGGTTTATCACTGTAATTTTTCTATGCAGCCATGGTGCTAGTAGTAGAACTAAACCAGTTAAATGAATGCTTGAGAATTGCTGTAATGCCACCATGAGCACCAGTCCCTCTGACTTCTGACCACACAGGGGTGGGTAGTGTTAGCTCCTCCTAAAAATTAACAGGACTGAAGCTGTCTTTGTTGTTTGCTTATTTGAGGAAGAAATGGTCTCATGGTTGTCAGACTGTATGTTCCAGGTATTACATGCAAGTAAATAAAAAGCTTAATAGTTCAGTTAAAAATAAATTGCCAATTTTATTTTTTTCAGCCATTGGTGGCAAGCAAGCAAACAAAAAGCCTTGTTAACTGGGGCTGCAGCCTGACATCAATCTTCTGGATGAGTTTGTTCTATGATGTTTTAACAATTGCCTACAGATGAATAAAGAATGCCAGCCTTTCATTAGCAGCCAACTAATTATGAAAAAATGAGGATAGTTGATTCTTTAATTGCTCTACACTGTAATTAATTAGCAAGGATTCCCCATCTTGTTCTTTGTGGTGGCGACACTGCTGCAGGATAATATAGCTCATGTGGCACACAGGGTTTGTCAGCATTGGTGCAAGTCTGGTTCACAGTGATGGTGGTATTTTCCTGGCACATTCTAAGTAATCTCTCTGTCTCACTGTTGTAGGACATTGTCAAAGACCCGAAGTTTATCCTTGGCGGAGCCACCAGAACTGACATTTGTCAAGGGGATCTTGGTGAGTGATTCCCCCTGGGTGAATGTGTTCATGTCTGCGCACTGTGAGGAGCAGTAGGAGTGTCCTCACACACAAGGGGATGTTGTCCCTCCTGAACTGGTGGGAGCAGTGGAGCTGGAGGTCCTGCCCAGGCTCACCTGGCCCACAGATGCCTCTTGGATAGCTCCCTCCCATCCATGCCAGGGACCATCTTGGTGCAGTGGGATTCAAATCAGGGAAGGATCTCCACTCGAGGGTACTGTGAGCCCAAGGGAGTCTTTTGTCTACCAGCACCTCCAGACTGAAGCCCAGTCTGCCCTGGCCAGGCAGGGACACTCTTTCTGGGGACACGCAGGCTGTCTTTTGGATTTCAGGGGAAGTGGCAGCTAACTGTCATAACATCTCCTCCAGTCCCTTTTTCTCCTCTTTTTCCCCTTCTCAATCCACAGGCGACTGCTGGCTATTAGCAGCCATAGCTTCTCTCACCCTGAATGAAAAAACCCTAGCAAGAGTGGTGCCTCTTGATCAAAATTTTGGGCCAGATTATGCTGGAATATTTCACTTCCAGGTAAGGTGAACATCTGTCACAGCATGAACACGTCACTTTCATTACATTTCATGGTCTATTTTGCAGTGAGGTTGCCAGATACTGCAGAGGAGACACTGAAAAAATATAGATTGCTGAGCTTACAGTGTTGTTCATGTTTTGAGAAACAAACTAGAGGGCTACGTCAGCCTCGTACAGGCTCAAACACAGCCACTCCTGTAGAAATCATTTCACATTTTCCTGGGCACACAAGCCTCACTTAGGATGCAAGTCCTTAAAGGAGTTGAACTGGGATCTGTAACACGTGTGTGTCCTAAAGGTGCCCTGAGTCATGTGGCGAACACTTGTGTAGCTACGTGAGTGGCATTATCCAGACGATGAGCTACGGTACAAGTCTACACATTCAGTCTTGGTGTTTTCTTAGGATAGATTACCCTTCCCAGAGAGGAGCCTTGCATGGTAGAGCGGGAACAGACAATTTACATATCTTCTAATCAAGCCTATGGTTGTCAATAACTTACAATTAGAAACACTGGGAATCCTGCTCTCAGGAAATGCCGTGCTGTCAGCAAGCTCATGCCCCATCCTTTCCAAACAGTTTTGGCAGCACAACGAGTGGCTGGATGTTGTGATTGATGACCGATTACCCACCTTCAAGGGCCGGCTGGTTTTCCTGCACTCAGCTGAACTCAATGAATTTTGGAGTGCCCTACTGGAAAAAGCCTATGCCAAGTAAGTCCCACTGCACATACATAATCTGCTGCTTGTACATACATTATTCACAATTTGTTCCTATGTTATTCACAATTCTAGTGAGCAGCTTCTAGCATTTGCTGCTGCCCTTGCCAACCTGACAACTAGCGCTAAAGAAAGAAAAGCCCCAGGCTTTAAGGATATGGAGAAATGGATGAATTAAAAATGCAACTAAAAAAAAAAAGCAGAATGACCCCAATACTCCTGCTTGGGTACACTCTGGGGTACCTATTTTGACTTCAGTGCTATTGCTGCAATTCTACACACATGCGAGAAAGCTCTCAAACACAGATACCTAGAAAGCAAATCTCACAGTCAGCATGTGTTTTCCAGGTTGAATGGCAGCTACGAGTCTCTGAAGGGTGGCAGTACAATAGAGGCCATGGAGGATTTCACTGGGGGTATAGGAGAAATGTATGACGTCAAGGCAGCTCCTGACAATTTCTATGAAATCCTAGAAAAAGCCCTGAAAAGATGCTCAATGGTGGGCTGCTCTATTGATGTAAGTAAGAAATGCTGCCTCAATTTCTCGGTGCCCTCAGCTTTAGGGTTCAGTGTTTTCTGGTTTGAGTCTCACTTTTTCTCCTGATGAAGCTTTGCTGCTTGCAAAGAGTAGTTAAATTTTTATTGAACTAGGCAGTGGGATACTCAGCTGGCTGATGGGACCCTTCATCACCATCACTGTCCATCAAAACCTTTTACAGGAAATGAGACCTTACCAACACCTGATCTCGGTCTGAAAGTTAAGTTTGAGATCCTGGAAATGTAGATGGTGTTGAAACAAAATCAGAGGGGCAGAGGAGGAATTCCACCCTGGAACCACCTCATTTTTGCTCTGAGTGAACAATGCTTAAAGCCCCCCCATATTGTTTCCTGAAAGGGCACCATTGCACAATGGTTGAGCAGAAAAACAAGTTCCCTGTTATTAGTACTGGTTAGCCACTAGTCAGCCTGGTGCTTGGAAGAGACCAGGTGGCACCTCTTGCCAATCTCACTCTGAAGAGAGAGATTAATTCACATTTTTTTCCCCTATTCCAGACCAGCAGTGCTGCCGAGTCAGAAGCCCGAACCCCCTTTGGCCTTGTGAAAGGCCATGCTTACTCTGTGACTGGCATTGAGGAGGTACGTCTGGTGGCACAGGGCATGGAGACACCGGGGGGAAAGATAAGGGAGTGTCCCCTCAGTCGCAGGTGACAAGGGGAAGTTATCCTGGGAAGTTGTCCAAATTCCCATCCACCTTTCCCTCGCACAACTCCTGTGACAGTCTGCACCTTTTGCCTCTGCACACTGGAGAAGCCTTGCTCCCTAGATCCCAACACGTGATATTTTCTCTATTTCCTTCTTCCCCAGGTGAGCTATCGGGGCCGGCAAGTGCAGCTTATAAGGATAAGGAACCCCTGGGGGCAGGTGGAGTGGAACGGCCCTTGGAGTGACAAGTGGGTGCACTGTTCCGTACACACCGGCCTCACAAAGGCCAAATTCCAGCTTCTGTTCCACAGCTAGCTTCCTGCAGCCCCAGCTGCTCCACAGGAAATTAAACCAAGAGTTTGCACATGCCTAACAGTATTACTGCCCTACAACATCTCTCCCTCAGCATATTCAAAGCAGCTCAATGCAGGGATAATGTCGAGGTTGTTTAGCCCCCAAAACCTAGTGCTAGCAGAAATCATGCATTAATACAAATGAGATAAGTTAATTTTAAAACACTCCCAATTGTAAACATTATACATTTGGAGTGATTTTTTTCGTTCAATTTTTGCAAGCCTGTTGCTGTAGTACTTGTAACGCAGCATCCATACTTTGTCCTACTACAGATAAGCTGAAACTGATATTGTATTACCCCTTCTAAATAGCTTGTGTCTCTCTATGTTCATTGTTTGGTGTTTCTAAACACATCAGGAATAATATATTAATAATAATACACGACCATTAAATGAGACCCTCTCCATGTGGCACCTGCTAAAGTTGTGGAAGGACACAAAACCACAGCAGGACTGGCCTGAAAACCAGTCAGGGTTTACTACTAAAGGTAAACAAAGTACAAACAATACAAAATAAAAAGAATACATAACAAAAAAATCAACAGTACATTCCTCTCCAACATAAACTTTTGCACATATTCTTGCACATATGCATTGTTTCATTTTTGTTTCACTTTTTCTACTGAGGTTTTTTTTAATTCACACAGATGCAGAGGAGAGGAACCATAACCTGCCTGACCCTTTAATATTGCTGAAACATGTAATCATTTGGACTACGTTAAATTACCCTGTCCTTATCATGACTCGGAAATAAATAAAATATGTCCACATCAGCTCAGATCCTTTGTTATCTTGAAGAAAAACATGGATAATTGACATGTATAATGAGTTCTTAAATCTGAAAAAGATGGAGAGATTATGATCAGGACAGGCATCTGGTGGTTTATGCTGTTCATCAAAAAGGCTGTCTCTGCAAAGCAGAGCTCTGACTCTGCACTTGGCAGGCTTTCTGGAACTCAAGATGCAGAAGGGCTTGCAGGTCAATACAGGAGTCTGTATTAACATTTTGCAGTGGTTGCTGGAATTGAAAACCCCAACACAAGGTGCCTGCTACTCCGTAAGTTTATTATGTCAAATTGGAAATGTAGTAGAGCACTTCCAGGTTTTCTGAAAAGCTTTATCAGGTTTTTGTTTGGTTTTGAAATGCCACAGCTGGAGTTGAAGAGGTGAGTGAAAAGGAGGCAAAGACTTTGCCTGGAGCCCCATTTACTCCACCAAATCTCTGTGCAGGGGAAGGAACCTATTCAGTTCCCATTGACTCAATTTTGAAAATGCATCTGGCCCTAAATTAGCAACAGGAGTGAAAAAGAAGATGGTGCTACAGATGGAGTACAGATTTAAGGAGAGGGTTGACTTACCAACATCTTGAAGTTTACCAATAGCCCAACCCAAACACCTGAGAGCAGTCCCAATGTCCATAACTCACATTAAGACCACTCTGAAGCAGCTTCAGAATCTTTGACCTGGTGCTGCTTTCAGTGACATTAATTGAGTCTCCGCGACCATGAGTGCCAGCAGGAGCAGGAAACCTCTTAAATGCATCTGTGTTTGTGTAAGCTGAACAAACAAAACACATGTGGGGGAAGAACAGCCTGCCGTTATGTCCAGCCAGTCATTCTGAGACAGGGAAAATTAATTGCCACATACCCGTAGTAAAGCTTGGTTTTCTTTTCCTGCAGCTCTGCAGAGTGGCGCTCAGTCAGCCCATCGGAGCAGAGACGCCTCTCTCAGGCAGCACGGGATGATGGAGAGTTCTGGTAAGCCACAGGTTTTTAACGTGTGTGACTCTAATCAGAAGTCAAGGTGCAAGTGGCTGAAACAAGCAACAAGGAAGAAGCTTCTGTGTGAAGGAATTCTCAGTTTCTGCCTAAGAGAGGGCAGCTAGAATGCCCACTTTGTTTTCTGTGTTTCATGTGTGCCCATATCTGTTCTAATCACAAAAGCCCTCTGAAATCAGTTTAGTTAATGGCGTTGGTGTGTTTCAAATACTGTGTGTCTCCCATGAATGCAACACCCTTTGAATCCTTCCCATGAACAAAGGCAGGATATACAGAAGGGAGCACTGTATGGCACTGTATCAACCATGAAACGCCATCAAGATTGATGCTGGGCATGCACTGGAAGAGAATGAGTCCTGAGAAGCAATACTACTAGTTGCATAAAGTAAAAGAGCACCAGGATATGTGTGAAACTGTGGAAAATTTGAAGAAAAGATGAGATGAGATGAAATGAAATGAAATTACATGAAATGAAATGAGAAGAGAAAAAGAAACCAACATGGTGGAAATTGCTTTAGAAGGGTGAAGTGTTCTTCATGCCCAATTCATGATCTCAGACAGAGCAGATGGCTGACTTGCACATGACCCCTGCCCATATCGACCGTGCTGTGCACTAGTGACAATGTGACTAGTGACAGTGTGTCTGGGGTTCAGGGAGAGACCCAGATGCTCAACCCTTTTACACAGAGGTAAATCTAGAGAGGTATGCAATGGAGCTATTCCAGATTTTACCTGCAAGTTAAACCAAAGTTCAGCTTCAGGCCTGAGAAGTTATTTGAGATAGACAATGCAGCACTTTAAGTCATGCAAAATTATTTATCCCAAATTTTCATAACTGGAGGGACGTAGGTCCAGTGGCTATACCATTCCTGTATTTTTATATAGGATATTTTGAGTTATTTTGCTATTGATATTGCAAATGCATTAGGACATTTCCGGTTTCTCCAAAAAGCTTTTGTGTTTGTTTGGGTTTTGGGTTTGGTGGGTTTTTTTTTTGTCTGTCCTTGACCTGGCTACAGCTGGAGCTTGTGTGATGAGTATAAAGGAGACAAAGACTTTACATGGAACTCAAGTAACTCAGGCAAGTATCTCAATACAGGGCCTGACCAGGTGATGGAGGTAAAAGTCTGCAAGTAGGCATCAAATGAACAGTGACATTAATGAAAAAATCCCTTTTTGGTCCCTTTTGTTCTTCGGACTTGTGAGAACTGAAGAAAATCTTCATGGTAACATGTTGAGGGCCTTCTGACCTCGTTAATTACCCCAAAGATATTCTGGCTACTTATTAGCAGTTCAGATTGGTCTTGTCCAGGTGCTTCTAATAGATGCAAAGGGGCATCCTGCTGTTGGCTAAGAAATCAGCTTCTCACTCACCCTAGTGCCTTGCCTCCTAAAATCAGAGGGTCAGAGTCTTCTTTTCCCTTCCTAAGTACAAACTTAGAACAGCTCTTGGGAAATTAGAACAGGTGCTTTGCCTCTTGGAAGTCAAGTCTAATCTGTAAAGTATAACCCCTTCCTCTGCCTTGCAGCACATTTCCAAAGGGCCCAAAATTGCACAGTGCGGCCAGGAAACCAAGCATTTTAGAGACAGCCTTTGCTATGCTGCCCCTGCTTTAGTGTCCTGAGCATCAGAGCGAGAGTTAGCAGTGCCTAGGGCTAGCAGTATCTGGGAATAGCTGACAAGAAAGGACAGAGCTCAGCAAAGCAAACCCTGCTGTTTCTTTCCACACCGAAAGAAACTTGTAAAATGGCCCATAGCAAGTATAAATTAATACCATCACAGACATCTACTTGTTATAAGGAAGAAAAAGGGAACTAGCTGTGTTGGATGAGGCACACGGGGGGCTAGCTGGGTCCTACCTGCCACTGCCACAGATAAACTTGCATCTTGGAGGGCTTTTGCTCTGCTGCTACTCCATTTTGTTGTTAGGCATCAGCCACAGGAGGAAAATGATAGTTACAGAAGCTTGTGATCTTCCCTAGAAGATCTAGGGAGGAGATCAATTTCTGTGTGCTATTTCTGTGGTTCAGGGAGAGAGGGGGGCTTTTGCAGATAGCGATTCAGAGCAGAGAACAGTTTTTTTTGACAAACTGCCCTCACAAAGGCCTAATGCATCTGCCCTTTTACAGAGGGAGGTTCAGCGTACCGAGGTTACCCTCAGGCTTGGAGTAGATGTGCCTCCTGTCCTTGTGGTGCACACCATGCAAGCTGCTGTCCCTTAGACAGCTTCTGTGCACAGTTTCCTTTTGCTCAGGGCTGCACCCAATGCCCGGTGGTGCCTGACTCTGGCTGTCCCTTCCCTTGGCTGTTTGCTCAGTCCTGAACTGACTCCTTGGCCAACAGGACCATTGGTTTTGTTTGTCCTTGTACTTGCTGGATAAAATCTCGTGGCCGATCTGCTTCTCCATGTGCTGAGCAGGCTAGTTTCAACCAGCCCAGCCTCGCAGCTCAAAACTATCCACATTGTGGCATTTTCTCCCTCATTCCCATTGCCATATACATGTCTCCACCTTGGGCATAAAGTATATGCAGTGCAATCTGTGGGGCACAGTAGCAGGCAGCAGTGTCTGTGCTACCTTCAAGGGCAGGTTGGAGACATTTCTTAAGTCCAAACACACTTTATCTCTCATGTTTGGTGTATATTTTTGCTAGAACAAGGTCCCAGGCACCCATAAGGGAGGGGAGGGAGAGCAGCTTGAGGCTAGGAACCTAAGCAGAGACACTAAATGTGACTTTAATTGCAGTGCAGGCAAGTAATCGTACCATGGCTTGACTAATCCGTCACCGTGTGTCCCTGGTGCTATCATTGTGGCTGACATTGAACACACAGATGATTTGTATGAAGACTTAGCTCCTGCACATGCCTGACAACCCTTTGGTTGGGTATTTGGCAATACAGATGCAACCATTAAGGCCAGGATGGTGTTGGTGAAATAACTGTTTCTACTGTAGGTTTTGTGCCAGAGTCACTTCTATTTTGTCTTATACTCAACTGTAACTGAATAAAAGAATGGTGTCAGAGATGTCAGAATGAAATGCAGACAAAAAGGATGCTTGTGCTTTACACCACAGTGAGTGAAAGCTAGTTTCTCTCCTGCTGTACACTGCCATATATCCAGGGTCACCAAAACTACCCTACATCAACTGGTGATCTGGCCCTGGGACTCTGGGGGATAAATACTTCTGCTAGGCATCCTTCACTTAAATAAATGGTTGCCTGTTCCTTACCACCTCTTTTGCTTAGGATGAAATTTGAAGACTTCAAAGTGCATTTTGACAAAGTTGAGATCTGCAACCTGACTCCAGATGCCCTGGAAGACAGCACTGCCCACAAATGGGAAGTGACCATTCACCAGGGAAGCTGGGTCCGGGGAGCCACCGCAGGAGGATGCAGAAATTTCCTAGGTAGGTACATACCAGTTTGAAAATGAGAAGCAGGCACTGAAGTCTTTACCCACCCCCAGCTATAGCTCTTCAGAGAGGAGCTCTGCAGCCAGAACTGTGGGTGCAGGACAGTGCAGCTGACAGGAACCAGCCAAAGGGACAAATGAGGAAACTCAAACCATGGGCTTTAAGAGTGCTGTACTTTAGAGATAAGACTATTCTGTGACTGGCTTTTTTGAATGAATGAGCAAAGGGATAAATGCTCATATGGTCCCACTTGAGTCTTTGTGGTAGAAAAGTTGCTATTTTTGCTCTCAAGTTCATTGGATCTGATTTATGTCTTAATGACATTTGCATGAGCAGGACTAGGTTCAAATAAGCCAGTTAAAATGCAGCAGCAAGTGTGAAATGAGAGAAAAAGCCCAGCTCAGCCAACACGTTTAGGTGCCTCTGAAGCTGTGTCATGGATCGGAACTGTGTTACTGCAGGCTGGCACCAGCACTGTGCAATTGTTGTAGCTATGTACTTTTCACAAAATTTCACCTGACAACTTCATTTAAACCATGGTAACCTAATAAGGTACCAGGCCTAAAATATTTTCAACACCTCGTTCCATGAAGGACTTTGGGATTTGGCTTATTTTTTGCAAAGCTTAGTGGAAATAAGTATAACAACTAATGGAAAAACTAAGTTTGAGTGAAACCTCAGCTTAATTGTCTTTTTTGGTTTGTTTTTTTTTGGTTTTTTTTTTTTTTTTTTTGTAGTAGTAGTGGTGGTTTATATTCTGAGTCAAGAAACTCTCTGGTGTTCTTTATATTGGCAGAGACTTTCTGGACAAATCCACAAATCAAACTACATTTGACAGAGAAGGATGATGGACAAGATGACTGCACATTCATAGCAGCGCTGATGCAAAAGGGTCGCCGTAAACTCAAGAAGCTTGGAGCTGAAATGCTGACCATTGGCTACTCTATTTATGAGGTACTCCTTTGCTGCTACAGCACAGGAGCTGCACTATTGGTATTTGGAACTCTCTCAGGGGTTGTATCTCTGCCAGTCATCACGTATTTTTAGGGCTCTTGCTCTTAAAATAATCTTCTCAGTCACATCAAGCCCCATGAAGGATGGAGTCCTCTCAGAGGAGAGTTTAGGAGTCCCCAGGCGGCCATGGGTTCCTAGGACAGACCCCTCAGCCCCATGATTCTGTCACGCCCTGCCTGGCTCATGGAGAGGGAATGTTGCTTTTTCTGAGCATCCTGGGGCACATCACACACAGATGCCTGTCCCTGAGTGAGGCAGAGGTTGGCGAATCTGTTGTCACTGCTCTGTGACACCCCATCTGGCATGGTGGTGCTTAATGGCAGGGAATGTTTAAGTAGGAAGACAATGTCCCAGAGTACTCTGGGACTGCCTTCTGGGTGGGAAAGGGCACTGGTAATGGGTCCTTGCCATAAGGTGGGAGTTAAATTGCTGTAAGCACCTGGGAGAGGGAATGAGAGTCAGGATCACAGCCTGGGGTGATGCTTGTGCCAGGCAGAATTTGGCTGTGTGATTTTTAAAGGGGTGAGTACGGCCTTCAGCTCACCCCGGCCAGTGCAGCACTGCCTTTTTTTTCTTTCTAGAGCCCTGGCAGAGATGGACACTTGGGCAAAGACTTCTTCAGGTACCACCCCTCCAAGGCCAGGAGCAAAACCTACATCAATTTAAGGGAAGTATCCCACCGATTCAAGCTGCCACCGGGTGATTACATTCTCATTCCAACCACGTTTGAGCCGCACCAGGAGGCAGATTTCTGCCTGAGGATCTTCTCCGAGAAGAAGGCCATCACTGAGTAAGTCAGCAGCAAGCTTTGGGCCCTCCTGTGCTCCCCTGCACATGGGGTTGTTGGCTGCTGGGGAGAGTGTTGCTGCCAGGCACCCAGCCCTAGAGCAGAGCCCTGGCATGGCAAGCTCCTGATTGTTTGGGGTTTTTTTTTGTATTTGCTCATTTTTGCTAAACCTGACTTTTTTTTTCGAGAGGAGTTGAGAAGGTGGGGAAATAGGGCGTGCCATGATCAATCTGCTGGAAGCTTGACAGGGAAGGGTTGCTAGCTGCCTGGCACTGTTAGGGACTCTGTGAACACAGCAGTGTTTGCTTCCTGTTTGTTTCCTCCTAAAGTTTGTCCAAAAGACAATTTTATGTTTAAAAAGGGTGCTGAGGAAAAAATGTGTTCACAATGAATAATGAATAAAGAATGAGATGAATTCTTCAACAGATGACATGCACAGCTGTGTCCTCCCTCAGTCCTCCCTAGTGTCTGTTTTAAGGGCTTGTACCAAAATTAAGACAGTGCAGAAGTCTGATTGTTTGATGAATTTTAGCTAAACATAACCTATTAGGTAAAAAAAACCCTGCTCTATCATTCACCTGGGGAAAAGGTAATAAGCAAGCTTCCACCCCAAGCAGATGTTGAATACCTTCAGAGACCAAATAAGGTTTTGTTTTCTCCAGGGATCTAGATGAAAACGTTGCCATTGATCTCCCTGAGGTAAGTCTACAGAGTTAAAATAGCAAGAGAACAGGTCCGAAGAAGCCGGCACACATTGCTTTTACTGTCTTTGGCTAAACCACGTTCATTTCACAGGAATGTTACGGAATTGCCAGCTTTGTGTGTGTCAGTGAAATGCTAAGCTCTGCTGAATATGGTAGAAGAGCTATAACAATCAAAATCATAATCATTATGCTTCACATCCCTTTGAAGGCAGCCAATGCCAGCCAGCATGAGAGCCGGGTGTCAGCCACCACGTGTGCAGGGAAAGCACCACCCATTAGCACCAGGGAGCCACATGGCTGTTCACATCTTTTAAAATGTTATTTATCATGAAAAAATAAGAAGCAAGATAATGTCTAATAGACCTACGTTAATTTTGCATACAGCTATCTTTATTTTATGTCTCAGTATCCTCAGGACTTGAGAAGGAATGCTTACACGTGCACGTGCCTACTGAAATGATTGAATTCTTTTTGCTTTTGAATGGCTTGGTCTGCCTGCTGAGCACTAATTGCAGCTGGGTCTGAGTCAGCTCCTGTTTAAGTGTATCCCTGCAAATAAGCCATTAATTGTGGTGTGCCTTTCCATGGAAACAAGCTAAGCCAAGATCTCATTTGTCCCTCTTTAATGAAATTCTTCTCCAGGGACAGCTAACAAGGACATCTTCATTTCTTGGATCTCAGGGCCATGTTCTGTAACAAAATAAATCTGTGCTGGGTAATATGCTGAAGTGCAGCCACCTCTGGCGAGTGCTCTCGAGAAGGGCCAGGGGTCCCAGGATGATGCTGCAGGAGAGAGCTCAATAGAGCTGTGGTTGTAGGAAGCCCAGGGAAACAGAATGGTGCAGGGTGGGATGAGAGGAGAGATGTTTTCCAGGATGGCTGCTCTTGGTTTTTACCAAGGCCATGGTGCACTACACACTTGCCCAGGTGAAGGAAATGAGAGGGTGAGACTCTCCTTGGGCAGAGAGAGGCCTCAGATCTGGCAGAGTTCAGGAGCATGTCTACCCTTATTTTAAGATGTACAGTGGTCCGGGGTGCACAGAGGGGCTGTTTGCAGGAGAAGTGTCATGCTTTACAATTCTTATAAGGACTGGTGTGGTTGGTGTTGCAGCCTCTACACCCAACCCCAAGCCCACAAGAAACTGAAGAAGAAAAGCAGTTCCGGGCACTGTTTGAGCAGATTTCAGGAGAGGTGAGTGCAAAATACTTTGGGTCCGAGCAAGATGTGGAAAGAGGGGAAACACTTCTCCTCCCACCCAGGGCCATGTGAAACAGACCCAACGTGTTTTGGGAGTGTGTTTAGTTGCAGTGTGTTGTTTGGGCACCAGATGTCACCATGCCTTATGGCTCGATGGATAAGGGTGCAGTCCCTGGTGAGCAAGCAGGAGGACCAAAGCTAGAACTCAAGCTCTGAAGGAGCTTACCTGGTTTAATGTTCAGCTGCAGTTGATTCTTTTTTTAATCAATAGCTCCCACTTGAGATGTCCTTCAGGCAGGCTTATGCACAGCAGTACTCCTGTATTTTTCCAGCCTTTTAGTTTTCAGCCTTTTCTGGGTTTTGTATGGTTCTCTTTTGCTGAGTTGCAATAAAGTACAGATGAGTGATGTTTGTGTTTTCTGAGGTTTTTGGTATGTCTGATTACAGAAACATTCAAGTAACAGATGCTTCACTTTTTTTTTTTTTTCCCTGCAGGACATGGAGATATCTGCAGAAGAACTTGAATATGTTCTGAATGCTGTGTTAAAAAAAAGTGAGAGCTGACAAGTTCTACATTAAGGGTTGTATAGAACTTTATAAAAGCTGCCGTTAAATTTATTTACATATAGGAAATTAAAGGCTGTCTTACGACCCCCACCTGGTGTCCTTGAGCCAGCCAGGGCAGAGCCAGGAAAGCATTTGGTCCATGATCTAACCACGAGCTTGCCCTGCCTCCGACATGATCCATGTCAGCTCAGTGAGGCCAGCTCTCTGTTGCACTACCACTCTGTTGTGGAGAGACAGGCACTAGGCTGGGACTTTTAAGACCTGGACGTAGCTCATGATCCTGCTACAAGCCCTTTGCACAGTGGGAAACCTGACAATCCCTGAACCTCCTCTCCTGATTTACAAAGCAAAGACAGTATTTCCTGTCATGTCTGTAGTAAATGCCTCTTCTGTCTGGACTGAGACTTCTCTGTAGTGAGACCTGCCTTCATCTTCCAGTGCACAGTCCTCCCACAGTGAGGATTAGGAGTCAGCTACCTCTGTTCATTAATCCTATTTTCTACTTTCACTTTATAAAAGACAGCTTTGCCCAATGATTTCTTTCCTATTATTGTTCTTTTTCAGCAAAGAACATAAAATTCAAGAACTTAAGTCTCACTTCATGCCGAAATATCATTTCTCTTATGGATGTATCCTTTCAAATAAGTGCTTGCGAGGCTAAATGAAGAATGAATATAGTTGTCCATAACATTATATGTTGTGGATGTCAGAGATGTTGACAGTAATGTCATGGCAGATCACTACCCAAAGGAAACAAAAATACATGACTGTTTTATCCTGATTTTTGTTTTAGAAATTTAGGGTTAGGAGTTTCAAGACTTAGAGGCAGATGCTTTAATGCTGAGCTCCTTTAGAAACAAATCTCAAGCTATTTCTGTATAGAACAGTGCATTTTTCAAGCTGTGGTTTATTTGAAAGAGACCTAGAAGACATAGCTCAAGAAAAGTCTGTTGTCTGGAGAGCTAAATTCACCAGAGGGAGTTGTACATGCAAGTTATGGGTCAGAAATTAGGGATCAGCAGTGGTGAAAATTGCTGATGTCAAAGCTCTTTTTGGACAATCAGTTTAAAAACTGGAAAATCTGGTCTTTCCGCCAGTTCCTGGGACTCCAGGAAACAGACATGTGGGTGAGAGCTGTCTGTCCAAATTTAGGCATTTGCGGTGTTGGCGTCTACATCTAAGCTAGCTTTCTAGACTTCCTTTGTAGATAGAGAAAGGGGTGGTGTAATTAATTGTTCTGGATGTACCTAACTGAGGGATGCTAAATGGCTTCTCAGACATCAGGTGAGGTGAATCACAGCCCTGGTGATTCTTCCCCACCAGATTTGTCCTTTGCAGAGTTCTGGTTCCTGCTGAGTTTGCTTAGCATGGCTTCTCCTCAGGTAGAGCTGTTTTTGCAGTATGCTTTCCCAATAAACAGGTTTGTTACACCTGGGACAAAACAGTCCTACCAAGGCAAGTGTTTAATGTTTGGTTTATGTCTTGCTTGTTCAGCTGAGATGTTCTTGTCTTTTGCTTTTGTTACTCCAGTCCATGACAGAGGTAACATACATTCAAACACTTCTAAGAGAAAACCAAAACAAACAGAACTTTATCCTGTTAAAGCTCGTTTGTAATATTAAAATTCAGTGCAGATTAGTCACCCTGCACATGCAGTGAGAAACAGGGGACCAGTCCTAAATTTCCTCGCTTAAAAACCAAGCCTCAGTAGGGAGCTGGTCCATGTTCACATCTCATCCTTACATGGTATTGGCACAGAGCCAGGGCCTGCGCTTGACCCTGGAGCACGGCAGCCATTCTAGATTTACTATTTAGGATACAACTAAATAGTTTCCGTGATTTGCAATGCTTCCAAGCAAATCTCTGCATAGTTTTGAATAAATGGGGAGACATCTCTTCCTCTGCTTTGGAAGCACAAGGAACGCAGACATAATCATCCCACTCTGGACATGCTATTTGGAGCACAATGGAGGAGCAAAACCACAAAAATGCAAACCCAAGTCAATGCTGGCATAGTCTCCTCTGTGTCACATGCTACTGAATTCCCTGGCAACGGTCACCATGTGGTGGTGAGGAGCAGGGACTGAGTTCTACATGACCCTGGGAAGAAGAACCTGGCTGGGTAAAAAAATTCTTTGCAGAAGTGAGAATGTCCTTGGGATCAGTGGCTGCCCTCAATAATGTCACCAGCATAGGTGCTCAAATAACAGCAGGCATTAGCTAGACCCCACTTGACGTGTTTTGACCTTTGTGAATGCTCATTGAGCTAGTGTCCATCTGAACAAGGGCTTTGTCCTGGCAAGATGGAAAAGGGAAGGGGAATGGGACCATTCCTTATTTAGCATTTCAGAGCAGGTGCCTCATCCTGGAAGTGAGCTGCGCTTGGAGGACATCAGTAACTCAGTGAAATAAGTCCCTCACTTCAGGCAGAGGGAAGGCCAGGCAGATCTAATCACTGCCTCCTGGAACTGCTACACAGGCATTTATTCCAGACCATAAGGAACAGATTTTGCCAGTCTCACCCCACTTCTCCCATTCATTTTTGGTTGAGCCATTGCAACAGAGCCTGGTCTCTAGTTAAAAATACTGAATAGCCCATTTGTTGACTAACTCCTTTGGGTACAGTAGCAATTTGTTTTAATCAGGTAATTTAATTCTCTGAATCATTTATATCCCGTTTACATCCAAAACTGTTCTTGCTTTGGAATAATGTCTTTTTTTCTCATGTAGAGCCTGAACTTCTCAGCTGTGTTTTTATATCACATAATGTTCCTCCAGTATCACAGCCACAGCCATGGCTGTAACTGCTGGAGCTCTACCTCATGAGAAATCCCCATGCCAGCTTCAGCAGCACCATAGGGTTTCCAGTCAACATTTACTGCTTAAAGAACTACTCTGATTAGTTCAGACTGAATTCGGACTTTCATATAACATGTCCTTTTCCTTAATTCATATTACCAGACCAGTGGCAACGGGAAACTGGAATTCAGTGAGTTCAAAGTTTTCTGGGAAAAAATGAAGAAATGGATAGTAGGTGACATTATCCATTGTAATTTTTCCTCCATTTCATTATCTACTTCCTGAACAGTTTATTAGTTATATGTAGACAAAAATGGAGACAGGAATGTGTTCAAGCCATGAATTTTAACACAAAACAAATGTTTCAAAAGGATGGGGTTTGTTTTGGATAGTCAAAGACATTCTTAGCTTTCCATGATGTTAAACCATAATGGTTTTCTGGAAATAACTGAGATTTTTGTAAGCTAATCAACTATGTTAGGGATAAAGAATGCAATGGACACTAATAAGCAAACGAGTCAAAAGGAAACTTACAGAGTTTCCATAACTGCTGAAGAAGAAAGTGATGATTCATGACCAGTAGGAAACAATCATTTCCTAAGTCACTGCATTTTCATTACTGATCTCTCAGGAGTCAACTGTGCTGAAGTCTGGGAAAGTGTTGATTCTAATTTTAAACACATTTCCCTGCCACTGTATATGGCAGTAAGAATAAGTAGGCTTGCAGAATCAATCACAGACTGAATATTCAAATAAAAGACATTATAATTGTTTCCTTATGGCCATTAATAGGTTTTTCTGAATTCGTGCCTCACCAAAGCATTCAAAATATGCAGTTCTTTGCTTCTTGTCTAGCCCATCAGAAATGGCCAACACTTCTTCTGGGTACTAATGCCACATCTCTTCTAACAAAGGACACGCTGTGTTTTTACAAGGGCCTTGAGGAATCCTTGTATCCTGTAGGAAGATTTGCACATATATTTGCTGGAAAATTTTAAGTTGAGTGTGATGACAGCTCTAAATAACTTGTATTCCAAAGGAAAGTCATATTTGTTGTCTCAGTGAAAGGACGGAATTTAACTCTGGATTAAAAATTGCTTAATATATAGATCGAAATTCAAAGTGACCAGTTCTCTTGGTTGTACCATGAATGTGGCTATTCAGATCTTTTATACTTAGAAGAAAATGAGTATATTTGTGACAATATTAACGTCATGTTAAACAGTTTGTCTCTAGTGTTCAGAACTATGGAGAAAAATAAAAAAGGAGATTAGGAGAATGTGTCTGCTTAAAAGAGAACAATAAATCCTTTCCAGTTAAAAGCACTTTTTAAAAATAATGAAATTTTTAATGAAGAGCAACTCATTATTTTTTAATGCTTGGATTTGGCAGTACTTGTTTAAGTCACAACAACCTGTTCATATGACAAAGAGAACTGGGACCAAGATTTGCTTCTCCATTATAAAATCAGACTGGATCTAGACCAAAGTCTTATCAGCTATCTTAAATGCTTATACTATGCAGGTGGAGATAAACACCTTGCCTTTCTATGCCATATCTGTGCTTCCTTTCATATGCCAGTACTGAGCTTTCTGTGTACTCCTTTCATAACAGAATATCTTTCTTCAATTTGACTTTGATAAATCTGGCTCCATGTCCTCTTATGAGCTTCGTGGTGCTCTTAAAGCTGCAGGTAAGACAAGCACTGCATTTTGTCTGCTAAACCTGTCGGGCAGATCATCGTGGGTGAAGAGGACAATCAATCACACAGGCCAGGTGCTCCTGAACAGAGAGGAGGTCTAAACCCCAGAGAGAACCTGGACTCATTGAATAGGCTAATTTTGCCCCAGGTACCCCCAGTCCTGAAGTGAAGTCAGTCAGAGCAATCTCTGTATTTTACTGAGCTCTGTTAAACTCAACAGGGCTGCACATGTGCAGGGTTAGACCCTGAAACAAACCACTTCAGAGTCCGCCTACATTCGAGGTTTGAAGGAATAGTGAGTAATCTGCTATGAAGAGCAATCACTGCATTAGTATTTCATCACAAATTCTTTTTATTAAAGCAGAAAATTTTGCAGAAATCCCTCCAAATTCAAGAGGACAGGATGGTCCCTCACACATCACAGTGTGCATGGACTAGAAAATGCAGTGCCTGAAAAATTTCTTGTTTAGCGTTTGTTATTCATTGCAAGCTTAAGGAACTTCGTGGCCAGATCTCTTTCTGGATGGATGTGTGCCACGGAGTATCCTCCCACTGAGTGGTTTTCAAGATTAGTTAATAGAGATCTATAGAGTCCCCCTGACCTGTGAGGTTGCTCACCTTTTCTTTGTGTGTGTGTCTTTGGGAAGGATACCAACTCAACAATTACCTGCTGCAACTGGTTGTCCTCCGATACTCTGATGAGCAGTTCCAGATTGAATTTGATGATTTTCTGAACTGCCTAATTCGCCTAGAGAATGCAAGTCGTGAGTATCTTCTTCCTCTGGAATTTCATCCCCTTTGAAAAAGCAGTTGTTCTGCTTTCAGCTGTTGAGCATGTTGCACAATATCTGAGATCGAGTACAAGGCTAGTGGAAAGGAGCTGTGTTTAGCATTTGCATTTAAGATGGCTTTTCTCCTGTAAAGTGAAAAATGTTCTGCTGTTAATGGAAAATTTCCCCATGTGGATAGAGCTTGCTGCATAAACTCTGCAGCAATGTTGAAGGCATGAGAAGAATGCTGGTAAAGTCCATGTTGTAACCCTGCTTGTGGCTCACCCAGGAGCTTAATTTGGGATCACATAAGGTTCAAATTCGAGGTTCAAATACTACTTGTGCCTTATGCAAAGAGAAAATTGGCATGCGCTTGGGCAGGTATCTCCTGTACCTTTTACATAACATGTTCCCTTTTGGCTTCAGATGTGGTTCCCTGTACATCAAGGCACCCAAGGTCTCAGTTCACTTCTGGTACAGGGTCACTCTTGTTACAAAGCAGCAGTAGTAGAGATAGGTTAAATGGATGGATAAATGCTGAAATGATCATAAGTGTAGCTCCAAATTCAAATAAAACCCTAATCACTCTGTGAGAAGAAAAATCAACTTTCTTCACTGATTTTTTTTTTGGTTTTGTTCTTCTCTTTACTTTCTGGTTTGACTGTAGCAATAGAATTATTAAACTTCTGAGAGCTAAAAGTTAAATAAGATATATAAAGAAATGCAAATTGTTTGGCTTGATTTCAGAGTATCCTCCAAATCTGACTGTTTAGCACATTCAGGACACCTCTTCCAGACGAATCCTGAAGTGAGACTTGCATAAAGGCCTTAAGTCAGCAAGACATTTCCCCTTGCAAGGACCTTGCTTTGTCAGAGGAGCTACCACCACCAAGAAATCCTATGCAATCTGCCTTTGTGCCAGGCCCTCCCTCTCCTTGGCATGGCCACTAGTCGTTGTGGGATGGAGAGCTCATGTATGAATATGAATGAGGTATATTTATAGCACTGGTGTCCTGTTCTTCATTTCAGGAGTATTCCAGGCACTGAGTGTGAAAAACAAGGAGTTCATTAACCTGAATATAGGCGAGGTATGAGCACAGATTCATAAATACTGACAAAATAGGGGGGTTTCTCTAGAGTTTTGTCCTCTTATAAGAACTGGAGTATTTCTGCATGACACTTCAGGTGTCCATGAGAGTGCAGAAGGGTATCTACCACAGGTTCCACCATGGCTGGAATTTTACAACCCACTACAGCCCACGCACTTACTAAATCTCCTCCGTGTTATCTCCTTCTTTCCTTGACCTGTAGCATATTGACAGCTTCCCATGCCCCTTCCTAGTTTCTCTCCTTTTTTTCCTTCTTTGGGTGCCAGGTTTCAGTGGGGGAAAGAGGAAGGAGCAGATGGGGATGGGGGGGGGGGGCTTTCACTCCCCCTGAATCCCCCAGGAATTCAGATCAGCCTTGTCTGTGCATGTCTACCATTTGCTTCTCACACTGCTCAGCACAGGTTTCTTCTTTTCTTGTGCTCTCTTTGTCTCCCTGTTGCTGTGAGCTGTCTCTCATTTCACTAAGCCAAAGCTTCCTGGGGTGAGGCACAATGAATTCCCAGGCCAAAGAAATGTGGGAAGCCATGTGGACTGCTGGGATGCAAATAAAGTAACTGCTGTTTCCAGCATTTAGTGCTTGGAGAGTTTTGCCTTATTCCTTCCTGCTGGCTGAGGTCTCTCCTTAATGACAGGATGTAAAAGCCAAGTAAGCAAAGGTCCTTTTTCCCTGCATGGGGTCCATTCAGAGCAAAGCACTGCTTTGGAATGGCTCTCATTTGGGGAAAGACATGGGGAGGGAGAAGGACCTGAAATGCTTTATTGTAAAGTTGATCTTTTTCTGATACTAGTTCATCAACCTGGCAATGAACATCTGAAGAAGTCTGATTTGGACGCCGGGAGTTTCTTGAGACTTTGCTGCCGATACTTCTGCCCCGAGAGCTGAGGTCCCCTTCACATGCAAACTTCACCAGGAGATTTCAAGCAGAGGAACATGCATGCTGCCCACCCTTTCTGTTCTCCAGCCCCGTGGATGAGTTCAAGTGCTAGATCACGTGGTTTTGGTTTTGGTAGAGCCTGATACTGGATTTGGCACTGAGCATTGGGATGGGGCACACATGCCTCTCAAGCAGGCTGAAACTGATGTTCCTGAGTGGCCACAGGATTTTATGAAGTAGGATTGTATTTAGTTTCAGCGCAGTGCAGACTACAGTGATTAAAAGTCTTTATTGCTGCTTAGCTACCAATTACTATGAGGTGCTTTTGAAAATACAAGGTTGCATAAAACTTGTTCAGTTTGAAATTTATTCCCAGGCATAATGTGTGGCTACATGACAAGTACTCTGTTGTAGACACATGAGTTGCAGTCTGGTGAACTGCAGACAAAGAAAGACTAGGGAATGTATGGATGAAAATTCACTTCTTAGTAGTTGTGAGAGAGGACCCAGGTCCAGGGTTCCTTAGAAAGATGCTTAAGCTAAGGTTTGACATTCATCACATATATACTGTAGGGGGAAATTATTGCATCTCACCTTTTCTTAGTCCTTCCTCTGCTAACAACAAAGTTCCTCTGCTTCACACTTTGCTGTGTAGCCAGAGAGTGTCCCATAGGCCCATCTCTGCAGAGCTGCACACAGTTTGTCATCATCTTCAGAGAAACATGTGGCCTCTGAGACAGTACGCTCTTGCATGGGGATGTTTTCTGCAACACAGTCCGAGACTGTGTCCTACACCAACCATGCTCCAGAAGAACAACTATAATCACTATAATTGTTTTAGATTAACTGAATGTACCCATTGGTAAGGTCCTGATCTCTGCAGCTACTGCTATTTTGCATCTGTGACTTATACAGTATTATTCATGTGATGTGGGTAGCCAGTGCTCACTTAAAAAATAACAGTAATAGCAGCCAGGGACTTAAGAGGTCTTCATAGGATTTGTTTCCGTGATTATCCTCATAACTTATGTCTATTTGACAATGAATCAACTGTCTGGATTTGTTTTTTAAAACCTTTCTTGCAGTGAAACAGATGGCCCTAGACTAGCCTTGCATTTCCTACTGTCCAGGATCACTGAGACAGACAGGGTTTTGTTTTCTCTACATTTAGACCTAATGAGCAATTCAGGAAGGAAAATCAAGCTGCAGTAAAGGTGAAGCTCGAACAATGAAAAAACATAGAAATCAGGGTGTTTAAAATACTGACTTCCTTTTTTTCTAGTAGTTATAATCTTGTAATTATACAGAAAATACTCTGTAGCTAGCTGGAAGCTGAGCAAAAGCTGATGGTCCCAGTATTTGATTAACTGAAGTACTCAGCCCCATGAGGTGTATTGATTTTCAGATGTGCTGTTTGTATGCCCTTTTACAGCACCAGAGACAGCTGTCTAAATTCGTGAAAGTTTGGCTTAAAATCTAGACTGTCCTATAAAAATTCAGCCACACACTTGAAACAAAAAAAAACCCAAATCACAGATCCTTAACTGGTTCACTGTACAAGCTTATATGTGGATACAAATTTGTCATAATATACTATTGTTTACAAGCTATGCAGAAGAAAAGAGATGTCTCAATACCTGACCTTACCAGTGTAGCTTTCTGTTCCTCTCCACAGAGCTGGTATTGTCTTGAGAAATCAGGATTGCTCTAAGAAAATGATAAGTAAAGGTGGAAGCAATGAGGCACAGGCAAAAATCTCCTCTGCTTTTAAAACAAAATTCATGCATTTAAGAAAAAAACACTCTGGGAAGTTTTCTGCCCACCCAGAACAGTTGCCTGCTGAGTGTACCACAAGGAACTTGAGAGATAACATCTGAGTTCTTCAGGAATCAGCCTCTTTCTTGCCCAGCCAGCTCTCTGCAGAGAGCCCAGTCCCAGTCCTACCTTGGAGCTTACACAACACCCACAGCCACAGCAGAGGGCACATGAGGGAGTTCAGCACAGGAGAACTTGTAGGTACAACCGGGCTGGCCCATGGCCCCAGACTCTGCTGCAGCGCAGTCCCTGTCTCAGTGCTTTGGCTGTAAGGATATTACAGACGCCTGTGCTGAAAGCCTTGCCAACACCAAGGTGAAGAACAGTAATTGCTCCCCCTTGTCCTATGTGCTAGACCATTTTCTTTCTGCACTGGAGCAAGGCCCACCTTAAAAAGGGAAGAGTAACTTTGGCAGTAAGTGCATGTGAAGATGGAGGATTATATAATCCCTGGTACGGAGGGGTTTTTTGTGTGCTATTAGGCTGTTTGTGTGAGTGACTGAGTGGGAGAGTGAGATCTTTGATTTCACAGCCCCACCTGAACACAATGGTCCTTCTCAGTGCTGCACCCACCTGGTGTTAGAGCAGGAGGGCAATTCTGCCCAGAAGCAGGATACTGGGCTTGCTGGTCCTCTTTTCGTTTAATCAAGGATCTTGAAGCTAGATCTTGCTGCCTTCTCTGGCATGAGGTGAGATGCAGATATGTTTGGCTCTGTACCATTGCAGGAGCTGTGGCCAGCCTCTTATGGTGCCCTGAAAGCTGTGAGTGGTGCATTCCCTAACGTGGTGCACACAGACCTTGTTAGCAAGAATGGCTCATGCTGGGGAGCCCTGCCTGTCTGCTAACAGCAACAGTAATGTTGACATGAGAGCCATTTTTCATAATTATATGAGTGGAAAAAACTAAGAATCACTTAGCTACAGGGTTGCTTTCCCACTACCTCACAGAATGAAAAATCTCACTCTAAACCTGCTGCTGAAGCCTCAGGTTAGATGTTAGCAGGGGCTGGCTACTGCCCTGGAGCTGACTGTCTCTCCTCTGCCCCGCTGTGTCCTCTCAGCCACCTCAGCACCCCAAGATGTTGGGCAGTGCTGTGAGAGGAGACATGGCACGTTTCTGAGTTTAAAGGAACAACATCAACTCAAGGCATAAGCCTTTTGAGGGGGTATTCATTTGGGGTTTGCCCCAAGCTCCACCACCTCCACCACCCTAACCACCAAGATGGTAGATTTGGCAATGGCATTTTCCTGCCCTGAGTTTTCTTTCCAGCCCCTTGCTGAGACCAGAAGGGATATTGATAGTGAAAAGTACCATGAAAACCTGCCTCAAAAAAGTAAAGAAACTGAAAAACAGCGAAATTGTGCTCAGCTTTTTCTCCATACCAACAGAGACAGAGACCATCAGTAAACATTGTGGGCACAAGGGTGGTCGGAAGCATCCCACACTTCTTCAAAAAGCTTCCAAGGAGTGGCTCACCAATGCTGCATCTTCATTTTGGTTTGGTTGGGGTTTTTTTTTGTGTGTGTTATGGGTTTGTTTGTTTGTTTGTTTGTGGTTTTTTTTGTTTTGTTGGAGACCTATTTTAAGCCCCACTAGGTCTTTTGGGAGCCTGCAAACTCATGTGTCAGCAGAGGTGATGCGTGAGGCATTGCGGGGGGAGTGAGGGGGAAAGAAAAAAAGTGAAATCTGGCCGTCCCACTGCTGGCAAATCCTCCATACTGTGGTGCTGTGGCGTCAAGTAGGAGAAATGCTAGAAGTGATGTGGCAGTTCACCCCATTTATAACAGTTGTGTTTGCTTCCAGTCATGAAAATGAAACATTTGTTGATAGATATGAGTTATCTAAGTAATTTTCATTTGAGCTGCATTATCTCTCCACTAGTCCCCCACCTCCCCCCTGAAATATGTGAGCCTTTGTGCTTTTTGACTTGTGGCAGTGTACGTTTTGGAAGCACATCAGTGTGCTGAGGGCAGTTTGCAGTGTTCCCAGTAAGGCTGGAACTTCAGCGTTTTAAAAATTAATTATAAATACTTGCTGATTGAGGTAAACACACAAGATGTCAGCAATTGCCAGCAACTATCTTTTGCACGTCAGGCACTTATAAGGGCAAGTGTGTTATAAATTGCTCTCCTAAAACCTTTTATTTCCATCCTTTGCCCTTTGCATGACTCTTCAAGGGAAGTGAGCTCCACTGAGCAGGATTTGGCCTCCTGGGCAGCCTGGGTACCTCTTTGAGTATTATCCACAGAGGCAGAGGACTCAAACAGGGCAAAGATAGCAGCAGGCATTAGACACATGCCTGTTCTTCTGGCCCAAGGAATGTATAGCTATAACTCTTCATTGCCATTTTTTCCTTTTTTTTTAGTTAAAAGGCCCTGAACCAAAGCAAGATGGTGCATTCATCCCCATCTCCCCCAAGTATACAGTGAGAAATGGTGAATATTTTCCTTTTCAGGTACTTCACTGGACTACTTGAAGTATGCTTTTTTCCCCTGGTCCTTCAGAGAGGAAAAAGCATTCATCCACAGATCCAAAAAGTGTTCTTGTTTCATTTGCCCCTGGGGCGAGATGGAGCTGCCTACATGCCTTACCTGCAGTGTAGTGTTTGCTATGCACAAGGGCTAAATTCCCTCACACCTTGGGAGAGGCCTCCCAGCAAAACAAGGATGGGGATGGCGGTCCCCTCATGAGTGCTGTGTGGCCACCTCGCCTGGCAGACAGCACCCCCAAGGACACAGCCCAGCCACTGCCCTGGTGAGGGGGGGAATGCCAGCATTTTGTGACAATTTTATCCAGTTGCTAAGCAGCTGGGTCCCAGGGACACAAATAGAGTGAAAACAAAACGTCCCAAGGGAGAGCAGCCGCGCTGCCCTGGGAGGGCACTCCAGCTCCAGATCCATGGCTTCCTCTGCCCTCCTTGCTCAGATGCACACGGTCTCGTGGGGCTGCACCAAGGGCTGTGCCAGGGCCTGAGTGAGGGTGATGGCGTGTGCAAGGCTTTGGGAAGGAGCTCTGGCAGCCAGGGTCCAAGCTGAGCTGGCTTCTCTTCTCGGGGGTGGCAGGAGCCCACATCTGCCTGCAGAAGGCTGACTGAGGGCACACACCTGGCTCCTCCAGCCCCCCAGCTCCCCCTGTGTCTGTGCAGGGCACTGAGCACTGCTGGGGACAGAGAGCAAGTCTGTGTCCAACTCTTCAGCCCAGCACTCAGGGCACCCACTGCTGAGATGCAGTTTCCATGCCTCTAGACAGTTAAGTGTTTTATGGCAAGCATTCTCCTTGTCTGATTAGCAGTACCAGCAAATTACACTTTTAAGTGCTTATATACTCCCTCCATCCCTGTCCTTTCAAAGAACTGTCCAATTTCACTGCAAAACTGAGTAGCTCCAGCACAGGGAGCTGAGAAGATCCCAACCACCACACCATGGTGCCTCATATCCTAGTGCTTAGAGCTGAAACCGGAGATCTGGGCTCAAAACCCTTGAGTAATTCAAACAACATTTACATCTCTCCGGTCTCCTCTGGCTGTTAGACACTCAGCCTTTCTACATCAGTTTAACACCCAAATTCAAGGCTGTCATCCATTCAGGAAATAATCCGTGGGACCTCATTGCCCAGAGAATTCGTGAAATCTCCCTCACTGGAGATGTCTAAGAACTTTCTGGACACGATCCTGTGCCAGGTGCTCCAGGATGACCCTGCTTGAGCAGGGATGCTGGACCAGATGATCCCCTCTGGTCCCTTCCAACCTGACCCATTCTGTGATATATCAGCAGAGCATCTTAGGACACAATATGTAGCAGAACCATTTATTGTACAAAAGGGAGCCAGCACAGGGCTTCGGGGATGCGGTCACATTGCACTACAGCCCGTTGGTCACCCAGCAGCAGGCTGCCAGTATGGGCATCTCAGCATCTGCTCCAGCTTGAAAGCAGATTATCTGGTGCCAGAGAAAATGGATTTATCATGACCGATCCCATTCATTTCCTAGAGGACATGCCAAGTGACTGAAATAGAAATGGGGTCAGCAATTAATAGGGTAGCTCTCAGTCACTGTCACCATATGTTGATATGATGATGGCTGGTTTATCTATTTACCTGATAAATAGCTTACTGAAAGTTCTATCAGGACACAGGTCAAGGAGAGTGGAGACAAAACTCAAGGGGGCTGTTCTACAGACACTGACATCCTCACAGATTTCTACTCTAGCATTGAAAGTTGCATAAATATTTCTCCCATTTCAGGGAGGGTTTCTTCATGTCCCTGGGGAAAGGGGAGTGGATGAGTCACAATCAGCTGCAGCCTCAGCTTAGCTTTCTGCCCTACCAGGTTCAGCTGAAGACTGTCTGCCTTTATTACTTACAGGGACATCTTATATGGTGTATTTTCTTGAACTGGGGTAGGCAAACTTTTGAGCACAAGAAACAGAGATTGAGAAGTGTCTTAATGAAACTGCCGCAGTGGCAGCAGGCCAAGTTGTGTCTTACGTTGTTGGAGCCAGGAGCTCTGGGACATCTTTTGTCCTGCCAGGACAAAGGCTGTTTCAGTTTATGATCCTTATAATAAGTCCAGCTTTCTCTGCAGCTGATGGGTAATACCTCTCCAACAGAACCCACAGCACTCTTTTGGAGAGATGTTATTCCTTCCTGAGGCAGGAAATTTCAAGCTTGTCGAAGCACTTTTCTGAGCCAACAAGAGCTACAGCAGAAAAATTTTGATCAAAAACAGGTGCACGGCTGGCTGGGAGGCTGAAAGAGAGTCACTGTGCAGTTTGCATAACCCCTGGGGAAAAGATATGTAACTCAGTGTGAGGAAAAGAAAATGAGCTCTGCGTTGAGTGTGGGATGGTGAATCTGCAAGGAGCCAGAGAGCTACAGCTCCCTCAGCAGCTCACACTGCAGTCTGCAAACATTTCATGGCAAGTCGGGCTTAACTGGCTGGCATTACAGCTTGCCTAGCCCACTAGGGAGCAAATGTGCTGCTCTCTTCTTCCAGGATGATGAAAGACATAAACAGATGTAAGACATAAACAGCCATAATTATCATGGGTTTAAGGCTTGGGAACCAGAAGCAAAGGCTCCATCACCACCCCAAAAGTTCTGAGGAGAAGGGACCCATTTGTCAGGGGGGCTGAGGGTCTCATAGAGCTCACTGATGTTGAGGAATGATGTATGGGGCGAATCCTTCTGGGTAAAGAAGACTGCCTGTATGTAGTTTTTGGAGATGGGACACTTTCCTTCCTTATTTTAGCCTATAGGGACCTCTGGTAAAACCATTTAATCTGATTAATCAAACACCTATAGATGGCATTGGAAAGAAACTTTCCCAGCTGTGTACAGATTTTCCATTTAAACTGCCCTCATGCTCTTCAAGGCATATCTCAAGGACAGCCACCTAACTTCTGCATTTCCTAAAATAATAAATAAAAAACTTTCACAATGCCAGAGCCCATTTCAAGAGCCGCACGCGCAGAGCAGCTTTGTTGCCGGGGTGCAGCCGTGTTGCACTCCAAACACCCTGATGAGGATGGTGTGAGGGGCTGGGTAGGCAGCAGCTGGAGCCCACTGCTGTGGCTGGGGATGTTCCCACAACACCCAAAGCACGGGGACAATACGCCTGCGTAAGGCAAACACATCCCTGTCCTTATTTCCCTCCACAGACCACAGCGAATTTCTCCATTACCACACCACACCTGGGACCTAGGATGGCCCAAGAGACACCAGACACGGTACCTTTGCCCTGCTTATGGCAGAGAGACATGACCCATGCTTTGGGCGCAGTGAAAAGATGCTCTTTGCCTCACGTGGGGTGGAAATCATTCCACTGCTGCTCAGAATTTCAGCCTGGATTTGAAAGGTGCCTTCCTTACTGGCAGCTTTTGCAGTTGCGCTGTCGGTGCCATAGAATTTTATCTCCTCCAGAAGCTTCTGAGAAAGTGAGAATTGTCAGGATTTTTACTGGAAGTTTCAGCTTTTATGATTACTGAGAATATCTATAAAATGGCATTAGAGCAGGCCTTAAAGCTTCAGAAAACTACATACAAATAAAGATCAATCCCAATTTATTATTTTTGAAGACTAAACCCGGTTGATAATTTCAGTGGCCCTAACTCACGGTTTGTGAATGTCTTGATGTGTTGTTACTGCTCCTGACATGAAATAACCCTGCACCGGCTTTGTTTACAGGCAAGGATTTCCTTCCCTAATAAATGATTGAAAGTGTTCAGTCAATTAACTCTCCAGAGTTGTTAATTTAGTAGTTTCCTGATCATTAACAACCAGTTCCTGAAAAGCATTAACACCAAACTACCTCAAGAATGGGAATTTGTGGTTTAGAACTATGAAGACTAAACATCAGTTTTCTAATGCTGCACTGCTTAGCTGAGCAGTATTCCTTTTCTCTCCGTAGTCTCTTTGCTCTTGGGCATCTCTCAGATGGGGAGATATGGAAGAGAGATATGGTAATCTACTGCCTCAGACCCATCTTAATATGTATGTTAAGGTAGGCTTAAATACTTCATATAAAATATGAAATATAAATAATGATTTTTATGTAGAGATATACCTGTGTTTTAGGTACACGTAGCACAGCTTGTATACAAGGCTTCAGTCACAACTGCCAGCAGTGAGGCAGCTGCTCCCCTGAAGGTACTGACAGCCAACTTTTGGTTCACCATGCATGGATTATCCAATTTCACAATTAACTGGGGAAGGGTACCAAAGCCCCAAACCTGCCCTGCACAGAAAATTGCCCATAATCACAGACTCACCTCTGTCCCAAGGGCAAAATTCTATTTCTCCAGTTACTCATTAACATGGAAGGCAAAAAATTTCCCATGTGTTTCATGGACCTCTGAAGGGAAAGACATAGGTGAGTGCATGTGCATCCATGTGGGAACCCGGCTGTGGTGCTGTAAAAGAAGAGCCCCCTGTGGTCAGTACAACAAACCTTGTCATGGCAAAGGCCTATCAATCTTGCACCACTTCTTTTGCCTCTAAATGGGAGCCAGAGTTCAAAACTCTGAATATTGTCCAAGTAGCAGGGCCAAGCAGGCAACAGTGAATACAGAACTCATTGTAAAATGCCTTTTTTTTTCCAGTTGGTCCCTTTGCTGTGTAGGTTGTTGAAGGCTCCTCCGTGTGACTGGTCTTCTTGAAACAAGGAACCAACTGTCCCTGGTGTCCAACCACAGACCTGAAGGATGTTCTGCACCCTGCAGGTATTTACTCCTTATTTCCATGCTTCTAGCTTTCACCCTGCATATACACTGCACACACAGATTTCTTCTCAGTCAAGTTTGCATGAGACAGCAAAACAAAAATATCCCAGGCAATTTTGCCTCTTCTTCGTGTCTCACTTAGTTCGCAGTCCCTACAAGCCTCGGAAGCCCTGGCTAACTACTGAAGGCAGACAGCTTCAGCTCCAGCCAAAACGATGTTTAACATTCAGCACTTAGCCTTTCCCATCTGCAGGCCAGCTTTAGGCCAAGCAGCGTTGACTTAAACGATTTATCAAGGTATGTGGCAACTCAAGAGGGCTTTCAGGGCTCCGGAGGCTAAAATTAGAGGTGGCAGTTACATCCTGGCACTGGCAGCACACGATGCCCTCCTCTGCTCCAGCTGGCCCTGCCGGCTGTCACAGCGGGGTGAGATGCTCCACTGTGGGGTGACTATCAGAGCCCAGCAGTGCCCCCCTGACCCAAGGGGAGCTGCTCTGCAGGTCGCTGTGAAAGCTGCCAAACTGGCCTTCGGTGGGACATCATTAGTGGAGAAACCTCGTTACTGCCTCTGGGCAAAGGGCAGGATGTTTAGCTGTGTTTGCAAAGGAGGTTAAAAATAAACAAAAAGACAGATCTGTGAGCAGAAAGTGCATCCAGCAGCAGCTCCAAAGCTGGCCCCAAATGTGCACTGCGGCAGGCGTTGTGGAGGTGCTGCCTCTCCTTCTGTCAGCACAAGCACCGCTGAAATGCCGGGTCTGCCTTCACTTGGAGGTACAAAAAGCCCCTGTTTTCCAAGCAGGAAAACATTTCCATTTCAGGGCAGCAACTGCCTGCCAGAAACACGGCACACAGAGATATGAGGGTGAGTACCCTTGCTGAGAACTGGGAAGCACCCTGTGAGAAAGGGGCACCACCCACACACAGCTGGGATGTGGCAGGTCCTGTCCCACTATGTGTGAGTGTCCTGAAGCATCTGTGGGCTATAGAAAGCTCTTTCTCAGGCACGTTTGACAGCCTTTTCTGTTTGTAAGTGTATTTTGAATTTAAGTTTCTCCATAAACTCTGCTGCTCCAGCAATGGCTTGCCTTCATTGCATACCAGTGGGTGCCACCTCTGCAGGACACCTCAGTGTGGGAAATGATTTGGGGCTGCTGGTGGTAGACTGGCCAGCCACAATTTCATCCCACAGCAGCATTCCGGTGCAGGTCCCAGCATGGAGCCTATCACATGTGGGGACATTTACTCCCACCAACAGCCTGTGCCTTCAGCTAGCATCCAGAAAGGCATCTCTGCCACCATCCCAAGTGACCTACAAAGGTCTATTTCTTGTCCTTCCCACCATGAGGCTGCTTCCAAGTGACTTCAGCTGATGCTTTTTGCAGCTTTTCAGGAGTTTAAAATGATGCTTTGAGTTGTGTGCTGGCATTCAGCTGGAGGTGATGCCAGGATCAGAGCCCGCTGTTTTCACTGGAAGTCTCTGAACAGGAGTCTTGATGTACTTTGCATAGTCAAGAGAATATCCAAAGGATTTCAGCGCAGAAAAGTTCTTTGGAGTAACTTCAACACTGGAAAAAATGATGTCCTGTAATAACAAATTGGCAAGTTCATTCACTGGGCTACACCTCATACAGTCACCTGAGGGTGGGACCTCCTCTTTGGCTCTTCACAGAGAAGAACTGTGGGCTGTGAGTAATTTGGGAAGGGGGACACTGCCATCCATCACTGATCTCACTGAGGCTGAGACAGGCCAGGAAGGCCATGAGCACCTCATCTTTACCATGGTTATTAGCAACTGCTCCAGCCAGGAAGTTTTCATATGCTATTTCTATTTTAATTTTCTGTTTTATATGTAAAACCCTAATTCACAGGCCCCCATGGTCTTTATCTCGTTGGTCCTCAAAAAATGACAACAAATGTCAGTGTTACTGTCCTTGGGCTTGTACATGTTTACACACCCACATGACCAGCATCCCTGCAGGACAGCCTGTAGGGGCTTCTCTAGGTGAAAGAGAGGGATCTGGGGTTACTCCAAGCTAGCAGGCAAAGACTTCAGCGGAGGTGTCCCATAGCAATGCCTCAGTCACTGCAGCTTGGCTGTCCATGGCTTCCATCCCAGGTCATCCCTTCGGCACTGGAGCAGGAGGAGGCACTTCGGGGTGGAGGCCCAGCGCTGCTGCCAAAAGGGACAGCAAAGAGCTGGGCTGTGCCACAATCTGCTCTGGAAAAAACTTGACAGATGGAGCTGACTTGGATCCTTGGCGTTTTGCTGAGAGCAGAACCGCTGGCAGATTTTCGATGTTTCAGTTGCTGTTATGAAGAGTGAGCATTTCTAAGCCCCAGTTTCTTCAGTTTAAAAATATATGTATATCCTTGTTCATATCCTGTTGATACTCGGTGTCCTTCAGGACTGTGAGTGCTCCTTCCCTACGACCACCACTGTTTGTGAGTCGTGCTGTCTCCTGCAAGGACTGGGCATGGAAAGAGAACACGTGTTACACAAAACCGGATCGGCTGTTTGTGAGAGGTCTTGAACTGACCACATTTTGTAGGTAGCTGGTGGCAAGTGCTGAGGCTGTTAAACTCCAAAGCGATTTTAAATGTGGCAAGAGTAACTTGAAGCCAATGAATTTTTAAAGACCAGAGCTCTGGATCAATTAAAAATCTTTCAGTGCACCTCTCCAGTAACAACTTGTTTATGTGCCACGTGCTTTCCCTCTCTCTTTAACTGGGTTATAATCACTCTCTTTACAAACTATGTGTGGTGCATGCACTTGTATGGTTTGCCTGCTCTTTTTGAGCCAGTCTGACAGCTGGCATCTGGTCCTCTCGTCTCAGGAGGGTCACTGCCCTCACCAAGGTGGGTCTGGAGTCTCTCAGCCCTGAACAGCTTCAAGAGCAGAGCAGAGACTGAGCCATATCACCTGTGCCTCAGGAGGATGCTGGAGCAGTCTTTTTTATTAATTTAAACTGTGAAGAACCTCAGCCCTATCTTAAGGCAGTGGGAAGCTCTGAAATGTTGGATTTTCCCCTTTCATGGGGCAGGAACCTGTTTTGCTCCCCCACCGGTTGCAGTGGACCTTTGTCTCTCCAGGGTGAGTGAGGATGTGGGGTGGGTGCTGGGGTGGAAGCTGAGACTCCACAGGTGCTGGCAATCACCTCTCACAGCCCTGTGGGAGCCACTGGCAAATGCAACTTCCCTGGTGCCCGTGTGTGTTCAGCTGGGTGTTGGCCAGGTTGGGCTGAGCAGCCGCTCCAGAGTCTCCCTGTGATGGACGTACAGGGAGGCTGCTGCGGAAACACTGCACGCAACGTATCCCACAAAAGCAGCTTTTTAATTGGAAGTGTAATGATTTCTTCTCTAAGTATTTCTACTGCCTGGCCAAAATAAAAGTGTCTAAAATTAGCTTCCCCAGATAAAGACATTTTTGTCGTATTTGGTGCATTCCTATCCAAACACTGAAAGCCAGCTGTTTGGGCTGGGTTACAGAGAGCAATCTGTTTGTAACTATACCGTTCTGGCATTTCTAGCCCTGGAATTCATAGCTTTTTTATCTTTCTACATCCTAGGTTCATTTTTTCCATGCTAAGAGAGTGCCAGAAGAAGCATTATAAACACTACATAATTAAAACCAGAAGTGCCTCACAGTGAACTTAATTGTACATGCTAATGGCATTTCTAGCAAAAGTAATACCCTGGGGCACTCATTGCAAATTAACTAAGAAGAACTCAGTGGTGTTGCTTCTATGGATTTTAACTGAATCTGTACAGTTAAAAGGAGTCAGGAGTTGGATTTTTTCATGTCAGTTGAAATCTTGTGTAACTGGGGTCACCGACAGCTGGCTAAAACCTGTGAGACCAGATTCAGAAGCCACCCCTGAATCTGTTTTTTATTATTGTGTAACTTCCCTTACCAGGATGTTACCATTACAACCCAGTTTTTCCATCTGCTCTTCTGGCTCTACACTGGTGAAAGTCATTTGGTTTCAGGGAATGGTGTTGGAGTGAGAAAAGAGCTGGGTTCCAGTGTGAGGAAAAGGCAGGGGGGGAGGCTGGGACCTGGTGGTTGGGCTGATGCCAGCAGAGGGACCGAGGGCTGGCTCTGTACATGTTAGGGCTCTGCACCCCTTAGGAAAAAAAAAAAAGATGTTGATAGAGACAAAAATAACATATTTAAAGAATGCCCACAAAATTCCAGCGGTCTCTTAATGGCCGTGCTTTGCAAATACTTCTGTGCCTGATTTTCCAGGCATGCGTGAGAAGCTTGCCCAGGGGTTTTTAAACTGAGTGTTTTAGGAGACTTTGCTGTAACTGGTGAAGCCTTCCTGTGGCCTCTCCACCGAGGTGCTTGCTGCAGGGCTGGGGGCTTTGGCAGGAAGGCAGAAAACTGGAGACCGAATAACAGCTCAAGATGAAAAAGTTTTCTGTGCTGAGGGACACGAGGACGGCACCAGTGGGCTGCAGGTGGGCTCTCTGTGCCTGGCTTATGGGCTACTGGCGGCCAAATGCCTCGAAGGGCAAGTCCCATCCTGGCACGGGGCCCTTTGCTAAGCTGCTGCTGTAACAACAATCCCTGCTGCTGGGGAGCAAGCCTGGGGGAAAAAGCTTCATTTAAAAGGGCAAGCCCAGTGCTGGAGCAGGCTGGACTGGAGACTGACAAGCTAGTGCCCATCTTGCCAACTCCTGGTTCTTGCTCCATCCATCAACAACAACAACAACCTTGAGCCCTGGAGAGCCCCGATAGCCCAAAAGGGACAGCTGTCTGCCAGGAGCGACCTAGACCAGTGACAGGGCAGGGAGAGGTCTCTGTCACTGGCTGTAGGCCCGGGGGGCCTGGCTTCATGCTTTGGCACGTTCATGCCATGCTGGGAAGGCAGGGAGAGAATGTCATTCCTGGCAGAAAGGTGCCGGACACATCAGTGACAAGGACCCGCCTGCAGCTGGAGAGAAGTTGGTCCAGAGTCATAAGCAAGATTTGCTTGCTCCCAGCCAGGGCTGGTTTTGAACCAGCTGGTGAAAAGAAGATATAGGAGGGTACTTTGCTTTTTGCTAAGCTTGTTCCTAGTCACCAGTGCTCCTGAAATGTTACTTGTGAAATCTTAGTGACGAGAAGCTTCCCTGGGACTGTTGTGGGATTTCCACAGTCAGATGATTTGATGCCAAAGTCAGCTGGTTGATTCAAAGCTTGGGTCAAGTCTGGGGGTAGAGATCTGGGATTTTTTTTTTCCCCTTTCTCAACTCCTTTTAGTGGTTTCTGGAGGAAAAGCAGACAAGATCTGTATGAAATTTAACATGCCAGGTGTGCCCCAGTGAAAGCAGGTCCCTGATGCCTCGTTATGTTATTAAAATGTCTTGCAACTGTACATTTTCTGGCTAATAAGACACTGCATGACTCTTAGTGACTGCTAAACCATTCTCTTGGTGAGACAGGAGCCAGAGAGGATGAAACAGAGGACAAGCAAGAAGCAGTACTCCTGTGTTGGCAGGACGGTGGGCCAAGAAACTCTCATCTGTCGGTACTTTTGCAGTGCCTTTGGCCAGACTCAGTTTCTGGAGCCGGCTCAGTGTGTCTCAGACTGCAGGCCATGGGATGTGCTGGAGGGCTTAGAGGCAGTGGCACAGCCCTGGGCAGCAGCTCCCAGCACCTCAGCCCCTCCAGCAGTCGCTGCCTGCACTGCTGCCAGCCCGGTGGGAGCACAAAGGTGTCCTCCTACGTGCTCTGACTCACTGGCAGCAGCTCAGTTTCTCCAGGACGGAGAAGTTATTTAAAAAAGCCCTAATTACTGGCCACAAACATTTGCAGTATTCCTGCCTTGGAGCAACTGAGCGGCAGCCAAACGGGTGGAACCCAAAGGGATCAGTACAACACTCAGGCCAGAGCAGGGTTTCTTAAACATAAGCTTATAGGCACTCACCAGAAGTTTCCTTCTTGGCAGATGTAAAGTCTGAAAAATGTGGGAAGGAGAGCAGGATGTTCAGTCAGAACTTTAATAACAAACAGCTGTAATAAAGCCTGGGCTTCCTACAAGTCAAAATAAATTCTGCCACCAAGCTAAGTGGAGCCAGTGCTTCAGATCACATAGCTTAGAAATACCAGGGTGGAGAGGACCCATGTGGTGAATTTTCTCCTTCCAGCTGAACTTTGTTTTTTCTTCCATCACCTTTTCTTCTTCTCCCATCATCATTGCGATGCCACTGCATCTTTTCATAGCAGCTGGCATTTCACAGCAACAAAAATATTCTCCTGAGATAATGTGCACCTACTGCAAGTGGGAGATTTTCAAAGACTGCCTTCGACTCTGGTTACTGGACTTCAGAGAACATGCTCAGGAGACAAATGACCCACTGAACTTCAGGGTCACTGGCACTTGACACTTTAGGTAAGAAGAGAAGCTAGGGCTCAGATCAGGCCCTTGTGTAAATATCTGGTTGGTCACTGAAGCTGAACCCCCCAAAAATCAGAGAAGACTCTTTCTCTCCCCCAAGCATTTAATTTTTTACTTCATTCCCTTGTTCATTTTGGAGACAAACATTATAGGAAAACTACAGTAAGCTATTTTAAGGGCAGCTCTATGTTTTTTGGTTTGCTGGCATCCCAGTCAAATCCTGACCTGCCAAGGGCATTAAGTCCTGTATCTTGATCCTGTATAAGGTCCAAGTTTCACAGCCATGTGCCCAGACACCCTCTGGGTGAAGAACTTTTTTCTAATATCCAACCTAAACCTTCCCTGACACAACTTCAGGCCATTCCCTCAGGTCCTATCACTGGTCACCACACTGGTTTTGATCTGAGTAATATACACGTACTGATTCAAGTAGGTGATGAGCAAACTTGGACAGCAAAGCCCAGGGGTCTGTCTGCAAATAATGCCTACAAAGCTGGGTTTGTATCTCAGGGACATGACTTGCCAGCTCTTTGGGGGATGCTGCTGCTGAGTGATCAGCAGGACTCTGCCTGCTGGGTGCTGCACCAGCACCCACAACCATGACCTCACGTGCTGTCCCAACCTCAGCAACTCCCACTAAAGTCACCACTAAATCAATCAATCAATCAATCAATCAACCAATCAATCACTATTCCTGATCGGGCAGCTACAACATCTTTTCTACTCTGCCCTTACAAGCCTTCACTCATGCATCAGGCCTGCTGGCTCCTCATGTTGAGACAGTGCCCAGATGCTGTGGATTTGCTTTCAGTACAGAGAACTTTTAAAAGCTGAAAGGGAGCTTAGACAAGATTGAAGCAAATTATGTGTAGGCCAGATCCTAAATATAGCTGGAATACCACCCTTACTTGGCTGTGGAGTCTTTCCAAACCAAATTCTTCTTCAAATGCCTTTTTAGCTGTTGGAAATTCAGCTCGGGTATAAACCAAATTGTTTTTCCAAATACATTTCTGGAAGAAGTAGATGTGAGCATGCAGAAGAAAAACTATCCTTGTAGCTGCACACTTGATTCTCTTACACTTTGAGAACTTGCTGCATAGGACGAAAGGCAGGAAGTGAGACCACCCAGTGGCCTCTGCTAGCACCTTCCTTTTTGTGAGATGCCCACACATAACCCATTCCTTCCCCCATCCTGCTTGGGGCAAGTGAAGGAACAGCTGTGCAGCGTTTAATTGACAGCTGGGGCTAAACCACAACATACAGTTTTCCAATTGCTTCTGCACTCTTGATCCAGATACTGCTTTGGATTACCTGGAGATGTGGGTGGGAGAGTGTGTGTGTTAGGTTTAAGGCTATTACAGAGAAGTACAAATAGATTTGAGTCTTTCCCAAATGTCATCCTGTCCCCAGTTGTCTGATGAAATGATAAAGCAAGGATACTTCCCCAAACAGATTCACTTAAAGGCTTGAAGAAACAGCTGAAGCGTGTTGATTTTTTTTTTTTTTCCTGATCGAAAAAACTCAGTTTCTAAATTCTGGATCAAATCATTCTTGGCTGTCTCTCAGGCAGATTCGAGATGCCCCAAACAACTCCAAGAACACTGAGGAAAGCAGACTATTAAGGACAACACACAAAGCAGCACACAAACCTTGACAGTTCTATTTAAAGTGACTTTATTAAAACATTGTTAATATAAAATGTGACCAAATACAATTTTTCTTGTAAGAATGTTTAATAAAAACATATTCAAGAAAGAAGGAGCATCAACTCTTGTCAAAGCACAGGAAAAACCTACCAGGATAAGTAAAAAGTTCTGCAGCATGTTCTACCAGCTGGTCCCAATGTGTATTAGGGTTGAGTTAGCCGATGGAAGAGACAGGCAGCCCAGGTTCTTCCCTAAGAAGCTTTAAGGTATTACCAGAGATTTGAAGTAACACTCCTCGATAGCAGGAGACTTTGTTTTCAGATCTCCCCAAATCAGAGTAAGATTAGAATGTGCATCTTCATTTTGGATTTACAACTTTTCAGCAGCTGAATGTACAGAAAATTAGATTCACTGGTAACTGTAAACCCCAAGATTAACACTTGTTAGCTTTAAAAGGAAGGTGCAAGTCAATACTAATCATACACCTAAAGAATTTGTGCTAAAGTTGTTCTAAGCTATATTAATTCTGGATGCTTGTAGCAAATGCTACGAAAGAAAAAAACAGCAGTTAAGTCCAGGATGGTAACAAATATTTTCTGAACTGTGGAATGCAGAGATAATATCCACGAATTACAGGAGTTTGTACATCTCAGGAAGAATGTAAAGAAGCTTTCAGAAGCCTATAAATAAGAGTATGCTATGAAATGACTTCTACTCTGTGGCAGTCTTACCCTTTAGCTAAGGAACCTTTTAAGAAAACACTAGAAGAAGTGGAGGTTTTGGCCTTGGTGGTTTTTTTTGTTGTTTTTTTGTTTGTTTGTTTTCAGGGTGTGGGGGCAAGAAAGGGGTGGGATGTGCTTACAGCATTTTCCTTGTCCAACAAGTAAATTTTAATGCTCTATCAGCATACTCTGCTTGTTCAGAGCAAGCAGCACACCAATTAGAGGTCAGGATTCTTCCAGGACATTGCAAACTCTTCCTGTAACAAGCAGAAAAAAACCCTGCAGCATCCAATTCTGCACATTTAACTGCCCCTGGCACAGAACCAAATGTCAAGTGCTAATCCATGAGAAGCCTAGCACAACTATGGCTTAGGAGATGGTGACCTTCTTACAGCCTTGGATGGATGGGACCCATCAGAGCCCTGTGTTTTGCCTTCTACCCCAAACAAACGCTATGGGACTATTGCTGAGGTAAAGGGAAAAGTCAAACCTTTGGCATTGGAGCAGACCAGTCACTGGCTGTGCGTAGGGGAATTAAGGCTTCAAGGTGAGGTAAACACAGTGAGAATCAGTGTGTAAATCATGCTGCATTTCAGAGACAACAGATCCAAACAACAGCTACTCTTGTTCTCTATATTTTAAACACCAAAGATCATTCAAAAGCAGAACTGGAGGCAAGACTGCCAAGGGCCACCTTGAGATGCCTCTCTGCACCTTAGGAATAAATGTAACCCAGATGTTGAACACTAAAGAGGATGTACCCACAAGGAGGAAAAAGCACCAAAGTTGATGAGTCCTTGAGACGATAAGCTGCTTAAAAAACAAAAAAGCCTCACAGTGCTATGACCTCCCATAAACATAGTGGTTTACTGACACAAAGGTAATCTACACTCCAGAAATTCTCAGTGCTCTAGTTCCAGCACTAGTGTTGTAAAGAGTTATGCTCTAGTAACGAGGCAGTGAAATTGTGTTCCCTGAAGAATTTCTCCAATTCATTAGGTGTTGTCCCATTCCCCTCTACCCACCCCCAAGTCTTCAATCCAAAGACCAGAAATACTATTTCCCCAGATCATTTTCCTAACACTCTCAAGTTATTTTAGCAGATTTGTAGAGTACAAACACAGTGCTTTTTTGGATCCATCATTTTGGCAATGCCTTTGCCTTCTTCAGAAGGAAAGTGTTGTCAGTAAGTGGTACAAAAGATACTTTCAAACTAAACGAAATCTACAAATCAATGCAATTCTGGATGCTTGCTTTTCATACTGTTTTTGCTAGCTATCTGAAGTATGGAATGGCTTTCTTACTTCGAACCACTGCATGTGCAACACTATTTCTTACAAGCCATGCTAGCGAGCTTTCAAATAAAAACAGCAATCTGGTCCTGTAGGTTCCATTTCTAGGATACAGAGACTCTCATTTATGTTTCTTTAACATGTGTACAGTAACCTCTCCCATCCTCTCAATACAGTTGCTACTAAAAATTTTAACAGATATTAAAAAAATATCCAAATGAAACCACACTTCTATCACTGTTTAAAAAACAAAAACGCATACGGTATTACAAAAGTTTATACAAAGGCAACATTTAAGAGTTTGAAAGTTACTTCTAGAAAAAGACACAAATGCTAGTAAATTAACATACAAGGAGAAAGGTATTCCATTCCTTCCCCAAAATTGTTTTGATCTGTCTTGAAGTATCTTTTACCAGTTGTCTAGAAAATCAAAGCCAGTCTTCAAGATAACATTGCTTGTACTAGTCTGCAAGGTAAAAAAAAAAAAAAAGGAAGTAAGATGTAGCTGTAAATTAAGGTATTACAAACTCAGTGTTTGACTGCCTATCTACAAAATAAAGCTTAAAATGCTGCCTGGCAATATTTCAAGGTCTTCTCCATGCTCTAGGATACATAAGTACCTACACCGTAAAATGCTAGACATGACATGGAAAAATACTCACAGTGCCCAAAAAGGCAATTCCAGATAAAAATAAAATTATTCTTGTGGTCTGCAGGCAAAACGTGTGGTTTTTTTTTGTTTTTTTTTTAACTCATAGAAAAAATTCATAAAGATCAATTTTTTTAGACTACAGTGGGAATTGCAGAGAATGAAACAAACACAGAAGGCAAGCATCACTAATTCAACAGATTGTCTGCTGCAATTAGAGCCAGTTGTTTCCAGAAAACTACACAGATTAAACTTTGATGACAAGTTATTTACTATGCTATGAAAAACATGCTCACTCCTGCAGTGTTAGCCATGACATTTAAGGTGATTTTAGTGTTCAGGAAGAGTATTCAAGAGGCACAGCTGAGTTTCTGGATTCTCTTCCTAGAGCATGGCTTCCCAGAACAGGGAAGATAATCCAGAAAAGAAGAAAGGAAGAAAATTCTTATCATACATAAAATTCTCTGCTACTCTGTTCACATTTTGACATGGGAGGGTTGTTCTTCCACAGAGAGAAAAACCGGCTTTTCAAACTATTTCAGTTATTTGAAAACATTCACAAAGGAATTAGAACTGTTAATTTGTAAGAAAACATGATAAAGCCTTTAACTTGAAAACTGAAAGACTACCATGTTCACAGTTTGTAGCTAGACAGCTCAGGAAGCATTATCCCTGAGCTTCAGAAAAGAGAAGCGTAACTATGCATAGGGCTTCAAATACTGGAGTGGCTTAAGTGTTGTTCTCTCCTAAGTGCTGCCACTTACTGCTCTTGCAACTGGTTACCTCACCCTGCATCTTTCTGACTTTACATCATCTTGTTGGGACTTCAAACAATCACAGTTGGGAAAACATAGCAGAGAAAAAGCTGTGTGATGTGCTGAAGGTGTACAGTAATGTGTCAGGCTATTGCCAGAGTGATGCCACAGATTTCAATCAGAACCGCACAGCTCTGCTTGAAGAACCACTCCTCTACTTCTCAGTTTTCAAGCTTTTGATCTCTTTCTTTTTTTTCCCTTGCTATATCATATCCTGCTGTTTCCTTTCTTTTCTCACAGATCAGCATCTGCTTTTTAAAATAGCTTCAATTGGCTATTGAGCTCCTTAAGGTTATTTTTTGTTGTTGGGTTGTTTGGGTTTTTTCATTTAAAAAAACATTGAGAAGGCTAATTCTGGAAGCTCATTCTATTTCTATTTTGGACTTTAAGAGAAAATACATTTGAAAGCAGCCCAGCTGCCTGGGACAAAGCACTGGGAAGTGGCTGTCAGGCTACTGCTTAGAACAGCTGAGAAACTAGTTCACCATTCACCACTATGCTGTGTGTACCAATAAAGTATCCTATACCCTAGTTCACCTACTTTTCAAGTTAAAAACTTACTCTTTGCATTAAGTGTTTTGCTTACACTTACCCCAAACCCCAAAACCTTTTATTTGATATAGCAATTTGCTAGGCAGCTTGCTGTCAATTAGCTACTTGGTGCCTTGTCAGCATTTCTGGCGTTATATTCAAATTATGCCTTTATCCTATGTGTTAAAAAGCACTTATTTGAAGTTAACATGTTAAACAGACTGTTAAATAACAGGTTAAATAGACTTCTTCACATTTGAAAGATAAAAGGCCATCAAGCTTAGCTATGGCTTACTGCTTTATGGAGTCCCTAATCTTCCAGAGTGGCCCTGCCAGATTTTAATGTGCTCTACAGTTTTTAAATATAAGGACAGTGGGTATAGCAGTACTTACCTGTCCAGGCATTTGTGGGTCTGTAAGTATAGTACCATCAGTATCTTCCTTGTTTGTCCTAGAAGATGCCAGATCCTGTGGTGGATCAGGAAGAAAGAAGTCATCTAGAGAACTAGTTGGGAGTTGAGTGGGTCGAGGTTTCTCCCATTCGAGAGATACAGAAGGTGGGCTGGGGGCCACAGACTTCTCTGGTTTGGTTATGCTGGGCTTCTCAGCTTTGGCCATCTCCTTGGGAGCAGACTCTTGTCTGTAAAAAGACGGAAGGGGCTTCTCTCCTTTCTCCATGGACTTGATCTGGCTGGGGGTCAGGGACTGGAACTCAGACTTGTCTCCTTCAAACTTCGAGCGCTCTGCGTTTATCTTCCAGAAGGACGACTCCTCTTCCTTTCTGGGTGCTATCAACCCATCAGAGCCAGGGGTCTTGCTGGCCTGAGAAGATTTAGGGACTTGGACACCAGGTGCTGCTTTAACAGGCTGCCTCTGTTCGTTCTGCAGCTGGGCACCACCTTGCTCTTGTATGGAGAGAGATGCAACGCTGAACTCCATCTGACTCTGTTCAGGGACAGGAAAACAGTATTTCAAAGCCCTTCACATAGATACAGTCTTGACTTTCCGACCCTGGTGCATATAGGTAACACCTCTGCCCACTGTGAGACTGCTCTCAGACAACAGATACCACAGCAAAGCTAACTTATTTTCTCCATAAAGGTCTATCTTTGTAGCTTCATAAAAATAATGATTTTTGAAAGTCTGAACTGCAAGCAAACATAAGAGTCCCAGACCTGCTGCAGAGGAGCCAGAGAAAGCAATGGTATTGGAGTTACTCAGTGCCATCTAAGGTAGCAGTGCACAGCATGCACAGCACTGAAACATTACAATAGCGGCACTAAAACATTATAACAGCTGCAGATGCATTTTGAAAGGCAGACATGTTTTACATGAAAATTTTAAGCAAAAAAGGCTTTAGCGTGTAGTTCAAAAGGCAAACTTCCATTATAGTCTTTGAAATAGCTGGCTACAATTCCATCTATTTCCAGGATAAAGGATTAGATGTAATGGGTATGAGTAGGTAAGTAATTTTATAATCCTAATGCCCCTCTGAAGGAAGAGAAACAGCTCCAGCAGGACCAGTTCTTCACCTATTCCAGAGCTTTGGTTTGTTTTCGCTTGCAGCGCAGATAGCTGTACTCATTTCTGAGAGGTAACACCGCGCCAAAGAAGCAAGTGACCACAGTTAATGCACAAAAAGAATCTTCCAAGTCACAGAAAAGTGAACAGTACTTCAAAATGTTCACTTTACTTACCACCACTTTAGTAAAATGATTCTCAACTAGCCAGACACTCTTCAGGCTAGTAAAAGTTAAGCCTTATTTTACTCTGAGAAACATGTAAGCATATGTGCCAGGAAAGAACAACTTAATGCCTAGACTTGTGTCTGTAAAAAGGAACAAATAATGCAAGGGAAAAAACCTGCATTTGCTGTTAAAGCTGTGCTGTTATCATCATGGGCCTGATTTGGTTTGAAAAATCTCAGAGGACTTGTAGCTTTTGCTACAAATGTTTAAAAGATAGTTTGGAAGTTCATTACAAACTTGTGATGTTTTTTCACCATTCTACTTCATTGCCCAGCCTTTCCTGAATAAAACTGCAATAGCTTCTATGGGCTTCAGTCTAAAACAAGTCCTAGTTGCATATCATTTTCACATAAGCGTTTGATCTTGAGTCCTACATTATTGTGCATGTTAAGTTCAAAGGGACTCTAGATCTAGCAGGACTCACAGGCCTAGTAGTTAATATTCAGAAACCTCTCATCAAAGAACAACTGTTAACCCAGCAACTGATTATTTATAAAACAATTTTTTTTAAAGTCAGCAGCTGACTACACATAATTTGATTCATGACTTAGATCTGACCTTTCTAGAGAATCAGATGCATCATTTTTCCAAGGTTGCAGGCAAGAAAGCACCACGCTCCGTGTTTTCATGAAGAATATACTGTGCTATCAAAAGATGCAGAACATAAACAAACTGCAAGTAATTATAGCTCAGCTAAAATAAGGTGAGTGCAAAGATACACTCAAGTCTTACCAAACAACTCAACACCCCACTCTGCCTGCAAAAAACTACAAGGAAAAACCTTAGAGCTCTTATTTATTTTTTTAAAACAAGTCATGACATAAAATTAAGAGCAGGACATTTATCCATAGATAAATTTTGTATAAACAAACCATAGATGCAATGGTGTTGAGGATTATTTACAGTGACTGCCATTCTCTATATTAAAATATAGGGATTTATTTCCCTAAGCTCATTTGGCAGTACTACTGAATAGTGATTTACCACCCTGGAGTTAAGATGCTTTAAGAATTTAGAACTGATAAAATCCCAGCTTAAAAAACCCACAACACAATATAAAATAGACCTGCAATTCCCCAGTAGCCAAGAGAAAAGATAAAAGACAGATTTAAAAAATAAAGGCAGATTAAAAAAAAAAATCCATCTTGGAAGACTTAAGTAATGTAAAACTTGCCATGTAGGAATTAAAACAGTGCTACTTTTTGTCCTTCAACAGTCTGCTGTCTTCTGAATAGCCTGTCCCAGGGCTAACACTAAGGATGACAGTAGCTAAAGGCCACCACAGCAGCAGTCACTTTCAGTAGAATGATTCCTTCACCCCCCAGCCCAAAGGAAAAGGAAGATGAGCGCCCAGAGTGCAGAGTGGCCATCACAGCCCCCAGGTCCACCAGGACAGAGTTGGAAATAAAATCCAGGAAAAACACCAGTGGAAGGGAAGCACATTAGAACAAAAATTGTCTGTTGGAACCAAAATTAGAAAAAGTAAACCAACAACATGTCTCTGCATTTCAACAGCAGCCACAAAGACAAGCAAAGCCAGCCCTTCTGAGAAGTTCTTAGGCTGTGGAGCTAAAGCCACTGACTGTGGTGATACTTCATGTTCTTTTTTATGGGTCAAAATACCAGCTCAGAGATGTGGTTTGGAAGTTGCACATCACTCCTAGTGTGGAGAAGAGCATAGCACTGCAGCAGCACTTCAGGCTGTTGTACCTTTCCAGCCTGCTTGTGGATGCATGCTCTGGAGAGGATGTCCTCTTTGCCCTTTTGTACAGAGACTACAGGGTGTACCCACTTCAGAAGACAGGACCACCTGACATTTCAGATTGCATATTTGTGTCACTGTATGCTTTGGAGATCAAACAGTTCATAGCCTGACACGGAATAATCCAAATGAAAATACTTCTTGAGGAGTTTTCGTTCTCCCACAAGGAAGGCAAAGAAGACAAGACTACCCCGACAGGTTCTGAAAGCACTGTGTCTCAGCAGGATGTAAATACAGCTCCGAGAGGTCAGACGGATAATTCTGCTTCTAGCACTTAACTCCAGAAGCCAAGAACTTCTGTGTACCAGTCACAAGAGATTCTGTTTTCCCTGAAATACATAATGCTTCTATTTGACTTTTGAGGTTATTTAACATATCTGAACCCCTAAGAAATGTAGCTGACGAAAGAAAATGATTAATAGGCAATATCTTTCCAGTAAAAAAACTGGCAATAAAACACCCTCCCCCGCAAGGAAAAAACAAACCAAACAACAGAGCGGCAGCCTAAGTAGGGAGATAATTTCACAGAGATGGAAAAGGTCCATGTGTGAAACACCCTATGCTGACATCTAAGTAATGAGTAGTACTGTACACTCTAATGAGTCACTAAACACTACAAATGTGATTTTACTTAGAGTTCTGCTCTCAATTTCTTACATCAGATTGCAAATTGGCAATTGGTTGCGTCAGCAGGAGAAGGAAGGAAACGATATTTAAAAGACAGTAACCTCCCCCTCCTCCCAAAAAAATGTCCTTTCCCTTCAGGTTTGCCAGCCCTGAGAATATCTCGATGCACACCTCTCCCAGCCCCAGCCAAACTTAGGGTAGCAGCTCACCTGTAAAGGTTTGCCTTCCCCAGGCTGGGGCAGAGTTCCTGTGAGCTGCACCTGCACATGCAGCACTCAGCAGCAGAAGGGCACTTGTGGCACTCTGCCAGCTGCCACCTTGGGGAGGCAAACACTGACCAGTCAGGTGTGATTTCATGGTCAAAAGTGAATTGTCTTTTAGGCACGGTTTGGGATTCTAGAGAGAGGGTTTCAGTCCCCTGCTGCTTTCATTGATTCTGTATTACTTTACATGAGCTGCAGTTTCTCTGCGTATAATTCCCCATCTGAGGAGTAAAATAAAAATATTTCCTTTTTCCTACCATCTGTCCAAATGGTATTTCTGGGAATTGTTCAGCCCAGAAAGTCTCAAGAGTTTACAGACAGACTAGTACAGTCCCAACTGTAATTTCTAGAAATTATTAGAATTCAAATAAAAGCTATTAACAGCAGTGGTATTTTCAAGATATTGCATGAGCAAGTCTTTCCCAACACATTAAGGGCGGGGGGAGTGCATGTGAAAGCATGGAAAGTAGTATTTTGAGGTAGAGCAAACCTAGAAGTCTGTGTTCTTTTCAGTCTTATCCTTCTGGTCCCAAACCACTGCAAGGGGTCAAATAAAGGATGCCCTGTCTTGATCATTTTTCTGTATCATAAATATAAATAATATTATAAATTGCAGCTTTTAGGAGGCTGCATGTCCATCTTTCCTTAAAAAGAGCATACGAAGGTATTTGGAAATGTTGTTTACTGGATTAAAAAATTTAGACCAAACTTCAGTCTCAAGGCAGGAATAATCCATTAAATCGTAACAGTGGCTGTAAATACTCGTGGGAAATGATGTATGCTGAAAGAGAGGCACCAGACACTGAGAATGTAATGATTTAATAATACTGTAGGAAATCAGGTCTCAGTTCGTAAGTATATATTCAAAAGAAGATGACCACAAAGAACCCAGGAACTTTTAAAGCATCTTATTCACTCATCAGGAATGTGTAGTATTTTACTGAACAGTCACGCAAATACAGCCAAAACAAATTGTTTTGCTTGGCAGGCTGAAAAATCCAAATTGTTGAGACAAAGACTCCAGAAACACTGTCAAAAGCAACTTGTTTTAAGCACAGCAGGGTAAATGCAGAGGTAAGAAAGCCAACTTTAAAAGATTTAGAAGATGACTTTGCTTTGCTGAATGGACAAAACCAAAATAAATATCGGGCCCAAAGCAGCTGCAGTTTTTGCTTTGTTTCCTGTGCACACCGTGGGTGTTTTCAGGATCTTTTCAGAGTCAGAAAGAAATCCTTAGGTCAGCAGAGGCAAATTGCAAGGGCAAAATATAGAGCAAAGCACTCAAAAACCAATCTAAGTAATTTTAGTCCATACAGAAAGACGATGCCAAAGTTATACAGCACGGAGCTTTGGAGGAAATTCCATTACATACTCCGGTGATATGAACTCAATCCAGTCTGCCACTGTTCCTGGCTAGCTTGAGCAAGCTCATACTGACAGTGCCTGGTTTTATGCTCAAAACCAACAAAGATTGATGCAGGTAACTGAATCCTTCCACTTGGCCACACAGAATAGAATAAACCCTGAACACAGTTTTTATTACAGGTTGCATTCGGTGGGGTTTTCTTTGCTCAAGAACTAACAGTCAACAGAAGTTTTACAGCACTGCGTTTTAAACATTTGTAGTCTAAATCAAAAAGGGAAGGCTAATCTCAAAAGCTCAGGGATCACGCTCCTTCCAAGGAAGCATTGCCATTTATGCCAGCTTGGTTAAAATAATCACACCAAATTATAGTTTGTAACAAACAGTTACAATATCACGCTGCTAAGGAAGGAAGGAAAAGTGTTCTCTTCTGCCACGGTTTTGCTATTTAAAACAAAACAAAAGACCAACTAGGACTCATACAAAGAAGGATAATGAAGACTGCCTCAATTTTAGATAAAGGAAACGGTTTGTAAACCACATTTATAGAAAGTGGAATATAATTTTTTTCTTTCTAAATCATTGCTGGGATTAGATCACTTCTGTACCAATTAGGGAATTCAGACAGGGAGGCAGCAACCAGATTATTGAAGGGGTTGAAGCTTGTCATGTCCTCATTTTGCTTTTTCTTTGTTTGTTTGTTTACTTTAAAGACACCTCAGAGACTTCTCTTTGTAAAAAATACCCGAGGGCCTGTTGAAAATAGAAGAGAGCTGGCAACTATTCTACCTGTATGAAGAAAAACTAATATTTAGATATGCATGTGTCGATTTCAAACATCTGGAATAAAATCTATTTTCGTTAATAGAAGTAGATTGCAATTTATTCCCATGTTGCTCAGTGCATTCTGTGTGTTAACTGAGGTGGCAGACTGAAATATTTTCTGCCCACTACTAAATTAATTTAAAAATACCCCAAATCTAAAACCCATAAAGTTTTGAGTTCAGGAAGAGTTGCGGAGAAATTTTACTTCCAAGCTCAGGCATGATTCGTGTTTTCCACTTATATCTTGAGGTCTGTGCTGAGTTTCACTGAATTTTTACTTCAAACAAACCAAGAAACCTCAAAGGCTAAAATGTCATCTTTCATCTCACGTAAACCTGAACCCATAAATAGAATGCCCTGAATTCATAAACCTGGCTAGAGCTCCAGTTAAAAATATAACCCACATTTCAAGACATGTTATGTCCATGAGGGCTCCACCCATGAACCAAATCACTCCGTCCAATTCAAACTTTAGGTTTAAAATGTCAACCCATTTGCAGTGCCAAGAGAACTCGCTGCTTCCCAAGTTTTCCTTCTGAGAGGTGTTATCGTTATCTACTAAAAGTATTATTTTAAACGCTGTCTAACAGCTAACTCGGCAATTTACACCGCATTTCTACTTTGTTCGCCTTGTTTGAGGCAATCAAAAGAAAATTTTGTTTTTAAAAACAAGAAGGTGAGACAAGAAATACTCATCTAACAGCTCAAAGTAGTGGAGATGTTCATGCAAGTGTTTGTTGTGATATGAACGACTGCAGCCATATCTCACATTTAAAATGAGAATACAGAAAGTTTACTCGCGACACAAGTGAAGTTATCAAGCCCTTCAACAATGTTCTGCACAAAATGACAGCAATTCAGCACACTGTTCTCTGGGTAAGTTTGACTGCCATGGAAGTTGGGAATCCACTGTACTAGCTACAGTGAGAACAACTTGTCCATATCTTATCAACTAGAATCCCCACTGGCATCACTGTCACAGCTGACAGGCTTCAGATTGGGAGAATACATGCCCTCCCCTCTTCTCTACACTTCTCGCTACCCTCTCAGTTTCCCTCATGTTAGTTACAAAAAATACTCATTTTGCTGCTTTATTTTGCTGAGTCTCAGTGTTAAAAAAAAAAAAAAGCCTATTGGTTTTACTGATTTACATCTCTATTTTCATCTCTGCAAAAGCCACATTCCCTTCCTTGGGTGAGCCAGAGCGCATCCATGCACATTCAGGCAATAACATGCTAAAAACCCAAATCAAACAAAAAACTCTGCATTAAAGGGAGATCAGGGAGTAGAGTACTGCGGAAAGAATAACCCATCATGGGTAGGGCTCATGGAATGGAAAGAGCCTGACAGCCTTAAGTAACAGTGGGAACAGATCTGGCTCGCAGGACACTGAACATGCATTACAACACACCAACCTTCTCCAACAGCTCATTCAGGTTTCCTCACATGGGACCACTTGAGTAAGGCTACTTTTTCCTCAGCTGGTACCTCATTAAAAATTGCCTTCCAATACTACCTCATAAAAGTACTGGTTAGGGAAGATCAAAGAGTAAGCACAAAGCAAAATCTCCACTTCAGAAAAGGAAGATTCAGCAGTGGAAGGATTTGGTTGAAAGATTGATGCAATGTAAAGCACTGGGGAGAAACCATTATTTAGAACCCACAGGAACCAAGCAACCCACACCCTGTAAAGCCAGACAAAATGGATTCTCTAGACTTTTGCTAAAGGAAAAGGTCATGCAACTTTTCAGCCTACAGCTGTGGCACAGCTTTTATTTCTGGTCAGCAAGGAGGGAGAGGGGAAAGAGGAAAACACAGCTTGATCAGCCACAACAACTACTTCTAAAGCAAACTCTTCCCTCCCCCTTCAGTGACCACATGAGTGTTCCCATATCATTCTGTGTTCCTCAATTCATTACAGTAAAGGATGAAACCAGTGCATTTATCCACTTTGGTCCTTCATTTTGAGACACCAGGAGGACAGTAGAAATACCCTTCATCAGCAAGTGATAAACCACAAGCTGGGTTTAAAAACACTTCAGTAGACATACAAACATTAAAAAGAAAAGAGGACTATCAATTAAAGAGAAAATCCAAGCGCTGATGTATCTCATCATGAATCACTAGTCAGTGCATTGCACCAAGTATTATCTCTAGGAAGTTCAAGTATTCAGAATTTACAAATCTTATCAAGACAGAGCTTAAAAATACAATCATAGCTGCCACCCTGAGGTTTTGGGTTTGGACCGGTAAGTGAGGGAGAGACAACACTGCTGTCTCCAACATACTATTTATTTCACCTTGTTGTCAATGAGGTCAACACATTTCTCACAATTTTTCCTTTACTGGCAGCTTCACCAAAGTATATACATGTTAAAAACCTCTTCAGTATTGTACTAAAAGCCAGTGGCTGCTTCTTCTAAGGGTCGTGAAAGACAGGAGGGCTTGCCTGAGTGACCAGGCTTCCACTGCAGGAAATCCTCCACTGGTTTCTGAATCATCACTGGCTTCTGAATCATCACAGCTTTTAAGGGACTTCTAAGGCAAGTGAAGACTGGCATTGGTTTTTGTTAAACCACAGTACTGCAGGCTGCCAGGACCCAGGAGTCACATCAAGTTATAGGTTAATCAGCTTCTGCAAAGCACAGATGGGGTGCAGCTACAGGCAGTGACCTTGAGCAGGGAGGGCTAAGTCTCAGGTCAACTGGATTAATTTAGTATTCACTGGCATTTCCAAATAATTACTCTGCATTAAGCTAAGATTATATTCATAAGGTCGTGCACGATTATCTACATAGTTCAAGGGCAAAAAAGAAAAAGAAAGAAATAGGGAACAGGGCAGTAGCCAGCTTTCCCTGGCAGATAAAGACAGAAAACACAAAGTCTGAAATCTGTGATTAAATTAACATGCCTGCCATACCCAGTTGAGAAAGACAATGAGCTGTGGTTTTGCTCCCACAATTTCTTCAACAAGAAGAACTAAAGTTGATTTCCCACTACACATACGGCAAAACTATGTTTCCTCACACTGCAGGTTCAGAAAGATGGAGAACTCTGGCTCTGTGTTAGCCATATGAAAATCCCATCATAAACAATGCTTTAACAAAACAGCAGAGGTAAAGTGAGGTGTAAAAGAAACCCCAAACCAACCCACCACAGAAAAATATGTTATTTTTTAAAGGAGCCTGTTGGAGAGGAAATAACATAATGCTTCTAGCACAGCCCCAGGTTAACAACAGGTTACAACAGCGCCAGGTTCACTACATTTGTCCTAAAACAACATTCTAGTTCATAATAAAAAGATGATGTATTAGACAAGCTTTCAGAAAGAAGTTACTACTACAATGAAGTTACTAGATACCTGCACCTTTCTCACACCATTTTCTAGCTATTTTACTCTTGGTTTCAAAAGTGAAATGCAGGTATGTTTATACAGTATCTGAGACACATGGTTTTACTAGCATGGAATGTTGATTAAAAACCAAAAAATCAAATAATTTGTAATGAATTGGTTCTATACCTGCTCTCAAAGCCAGAACATTAGTTATTGAAGTACAGTTCGTGTTTCTGGTGATGTATATCAAAGCATACTAGTCCTGTTTCATTTCCAGGATGGTCACTTTATTCAGCTTTCATAGAATAAAGGTGACATTAATCTATCAAGTATCAAAATGAAGAAAATAAATGCAGAAGGAAAAGTATAAAATGACAAACCAGCGTTTAAAAAAAATTGCTGTTTATTTACCTTTGTTTCCCAGGAGAACGGAGCTGAGTGTTCATCTTGCCAAGTTATGTCCTGAAATAAAATTCAAGAATGACTAAAAATCAGAAGAGCAGTTTCATCTTCTCAGAAGCATCACACAGATGACATTATGTTACACTGCTGGAACTTTAACAACCACTGCTACAGAACTGGCTAAAAAGTGAAAGCACTACTTAAAGATGGCACTGATTACATTTTAAGACTGACTGAAAGCAAGTTCTCTGAGGAGAAGGTTATCAATACTATACCAATTTAATATACAAAATATATGAAGGTTTAACCTGGTCTAAATCTCCTGAAATGATTTCTCTATGAATAGCTTTAAAATGCATTATATTTCCAGTTTTCTACTAGGCATTTCTTTGGTAACCACTAGCAACACACAGGGACAGAAACAACAGAAGGAGAAGGGAAATAAAGTCCCATTTCCTCCCTTTGGCAGACCAAAGAGCACGAGCACAGCCAGGCAGTCATGGGGCAGTGCAACAGCTGCATGGCCATCAGGCCAAGCCACAGCTGGATCCAGCCCCAACAGGACACATCATTGTGCCACGTCAGTGACGGCCGCTCTGAAGTAAGTGTTCAGTGGTGTTGAAGGAGCCACACGGCATCCACAGCACAAAATCCCAGTCTGAAATCCATTCTTTTAAGAAGCTGCATTTCTGAAAAGAATCCCAAACTGAGAAATTTAAACAATCTCTTCATACATGGCATGCCCTACAGAAATACATGTGACCCGCAGTGAAAAAAGAAGGGGTGAAAAATAATTCAAAAAATGGGTGTTGATGATACTTTGAAGAGTTACAACAAAATGATTCCATTTCTATTCCTAGTCATGGATGGGACTCGTTGGTACATTGGATGGTCCCATGGGTAGAAGTAGTGAGCTGCACCCTCCATACTGAGCAGATCACTGCTTGTGGTCACCGCAGCACACCAGGGAAGCAACAGGAGTCGGAACACCGTATGGAAAGGGAAAGGCCAGGAGTAACCATGCAGGACTTTCACACTCCTGCTGTTCAGGGAATAACAGAACTCAACCATGTTTTAACACAAAACAGGAACCCCACATTTCACTATGGCTGCTCTTTTCTTCTTATTCCTGATCTCTGCCTTTCTAGGAATGTATTTCTCAGGCATCTGAAAACATTCTCCTGATCTGCCATCCCTTATTTCACCGTAGGCAGATTTTTATGGCCAAGAGCTAGGAGATCATGATTAGAAGTGTCTAAAACCATCCCCTAAACATAAAAAACATGTCACACTCCAACTATTATTTGTCTGTGAAATACAGGGTTTCCAGCAGCAAAGTATTTGTGGTATACATGAGGGTGATCCCACGCTCTTAAAAAGAACTGGGCTGATAGAGCTTATCTAAGAAGAAAGGCCTGGGCTCTGCTCGATCACATACTGCGGCCAAAAGGAAATTCACTACAGGAAATTTTTGCCTAGAACACAAATGTAATACCAGGTTCTCTCAATCCAGGAAACTGATACTCAGATATATTAACATTTAAAGGAAAAGAGGGAGTAAGAGTCTGCTTTTTAGTATCTATCAGCATTTGCACTGTGGTGCGCTGCTGTCTGCATGGGAATGCTACACCACTCAATGTGTGATGCCTCACAGCAGGTGTGTCTGATTATTTCAGACTCCTTCCAGGACAATATCATTTGCCTCTGAAAGGGAGTTGGCACTTCATTTCTGAAGCAGGCCTGAGATGGGAATCACGGCCCAGAAGGGAAGAGAGATGGGAAAACCTAGCCATTGGTTGAGTCTTAGGCAGGACTGTAACAGCACTTCTGTCTGAACGGGGTCTGGATAAATCAGGGCTTGACTTCAACCACAGCAGTAAAGGACAGAAGTCAAGTCCAGAGAACAATGACACTCCTATGCACAGTCACAGCACCTTAAAGCTCCAGATGTGTAGGCACAGCTGTCAGTGGGTTTTATCTAAGGAGTTTAAAGTAAGCTCTGTCTTCTTGCCATTTACAGGACAAGCAAACCAGCTGGGGACCAGTTTTAAACTTGGCAATGAGCCAAGGTCATCCTCATCCTGGATGCAAGACATCCAGTTCTTTATCTTGCTGGATTTGCGGCAAGAGAAGTCAGCACCGGGAGGGACAGCTCTTTACCCAATGCTCCTGCACACCCTCAACTCAGCAATGACACTGCGGCTACGAGCAAGCCCTGATGACAAAAGGCCGACCACAGAGGGATAAAAAAGCAGCATGGGGAAGGCAGAGTGAAGGTATGAGGCTGTCATGCAGCAGGATACACCACTCGCTGCAGGACAGAGCAAGCCAGCTTCCCACTTCACAGAATCTGATGTCTTCTCAACCATCATTGCCCTTGATGGCACTGCAACTTCTAGCCTCAACCTCCAGCACAGGCAAGCAAAAAGTTCCTGAAATGAATTTTGGTAACAGCTGTTAAAAGTTCTGGTCAGAGATAGAATCTAATGGAGTTCCGTAGATTATATAAGATGGAAGTAGTAGGCATTTGTTAGGCAGCAGTTCCCTAAAAGAAAAGGGTTTATTTATTTATTTATTTTATTTGAAAGGATGGCTTATTGTATCCTGGGCTGCACAGCCCAGGACTCCTCAGAGCCAGTATCTCTGAGGACTTCTGTCCACATTCAAAAGATCTTCAATGGGATATAGCAAAGAATAAAATAGGATAGGACATGGTTGGAGGATGTAAACCTTCAAGCAATTGACATCTGTGGTTATTTGAAGAGTACTTGAGGCTAGGATGAAGGAGACAGTTGACAACTTCTGTCCATTGTCAGGGAAGGGAAGGAAGTTTGTGGCCTCCACATCTTGTGCCCTCATACAGAGGACATGCAGAGGACCAAGTGAGAAGATAGGATACTATTGAACTGTGTTGTTCTATCTAAACTCCTGATTCATGTTTATCACCAAGAAAGTGTGCGAAGTAACTTTCATTTTTGTAGAATAAACTAGTTCTTACATGCTTGAAGAAACTGGGAGTGAAAGAATCAAGTATTTCGATAATAACAAAAGTGAATTATGAATGGAAATTCTAGGGAAAAAGGCCTCAAGGCTATTTATCATCAACATAGATTAGAAAAAAATCCATATCTGATCAGCTTTTGTTTTCAGCACACAACAATGCCTTCTTCCAGAAAGAAGGCAAATAAATAAACTTTTGTTCACCAGGGTTAAAAAAAGAACCTATTTGTAAGAAATGGGGCCTCATGCAACATATTTCAAAGCTGAAAAAGATGAGTGAGAAAGAGAAAGAGAGGCAAAAATCTGGTCATACACTTGACTTCAACAACCAGCTGCAAAATGTATAAAAAAGAATCACAAACTACATTTGCTATATGTAGGCAGCTTTCTGCAAAAAAAATCTGAATTTCAAAATGGAAGACACTGGTAGAAATGTGCTTGTGTATCTGACAGGAGCATTGTTCAGCACAGCTGACAGTAGCTGGGCAAGACACAAATCCACCAATGAATGCATCTCAGAAGTGTTATTAGGACAGGACTTGCTGGTTATTGAGGCTCTACTGCATTCAAAAGCTGCCTTTCATTTTCAGGTGTTTAAAAAGCACAAACCTCTAACAGACCCAACTTAAAAGTTTTTGCTATATTGATTACTTGTTGCTTTAAAGCAATTTTAAGTAGGGAGGTAAAAGGGTCGATCCTTTGCTTGGTGCCAAAGTTCTTAAGGCTAAGCAAAACAAATACCATCTCTGCCTGAAGGCAGGTAAGTCAAGCTTCCCTATTAAAACACAATGAATGAAGCCAACCAAACTCTCTTACCTGTCTTTCCTCCACATAAAATTTACCACTTCCTAAGGCATATGGCATTTTCTCCAATGAAAAGTTTAGGTATTTCACATCCAACTCCTTTACTGCTCAAACACTGAATATCCATTTAAAGAAAAAAAAAACTTAAAAAATAAGGAAAAATCAGACCTTGATTCCATGTGTACATCACATGCTTATGGATAAAGAGGGATGGTATTAAGAGAACAATGAGAACCAGTTGTAAACTGAATATCTAACCTATCTTTCACTGAACCAGAGAGAACCCAGTGGCACCAACTGATACCAAATCAGCTGCATTATCAAAGGCTGGCCACTACAGCAGGCAAAGGGTGGTAGCCTCTCACATACTGCTGGTTTTCCACCTCTTCCCCGCATGGTCAGCCTCCAAAAGCCCTCGGTCAGGAGGCCTGGGATGTCTAGACACAGAAAATTATGGTGAAGCAACAAACAGTCTACTGGTGCTGGGCTTGTGTGCAATGATAGCAAGTCAATCTTCAGTAAACAGGACAAAACTTATTTCATGGGGGTGTGAAATGACCCTGTTAGCCTAATTCTCTTTCGAAACTGTGTTCACAGTGCCTGCAGAGCTTCTGCTATTAACTCCATGACTGGTGATGCCGCAGTGAGGATCAGATGGAAGAAAAGGAGCAGTGGCACTCAGCTGACTCCGGGCATTTGCTAAGAGTCACACATGGTGCTGCAGTGCTCTGGCATTATAAAATGACTGGATCATGGCTACGGGATGCCACAGTCCTGTAACTGCACGTCTATTTTCTGTAACACCCTTCCCACACAGCAGGCACACTCAAAGGTGTTTTGAAAACGTAAGAGGTTTACAGTTTGAGAACGTACAGTCCTGGGCTATGAGTTCAGGAGATAAATTTGGTGTTAGAAGAGATATACAGGAAATGGTGGGGGCAAGAAAGAAGGAAGCAACTGTCCAGAGATACAAGACCACTACATATATCCTCTGGACCACCTTATCATAATGGTCAAATGCATGAAAATGGGACTGAAATAGTGAGAGGCCCGGACCTCAGTAAATCAGTATCTTCAGTATTCATCCTTGGTTTGCTTTCTACCAAGTCCTCCAAAGAACATGAGGTGAAGGAGATCAAATTTCCATGCTTAAGCAAGCACAGGTAGATCACTACAGATCTCAACATCAGTTAACAGGGAAGATGAGCTGTGGCTGGAAACATGAAACTTTTCGAACAGGTATATCAGCAAGAACATCATCGGACCAAAACACTGTCACTGAAAGTGCTACGACATCCACAAGTGATTCTGAGACATGCAGGCTACTCTCCGTTTCCTTGCCTTGGGATACCATACACCAATAGCCAGGGAGAGCAGCCAGGACCGATCTAATTGCCCTGAGCGAGGGCTGGGTGACCACGGTGCGTGCAGCAGCTGAGTCTCACAAAGCCAGCAGGGGCACAGCTCCCTGAGCTGCCTGACCAGCAGACAGAGATAACAGAGTTCTGCGGGCCAAGCATTCCCAAGCCCGGAAAGTTGAACCGAACTGGCAAGAGACCGGCGGCAGTGGCTCTGCAACAGCAAGACAAGGAGGAACAATCTGTCAGCCGGGGCAAATGTCCAACAATCAGGTCGAATGCCAGCAAGGGAGCCAGGGGAGAGGAAGCTATCAGATAAAGAGCCAGGAAAAGCTCCAAGCCTCAACAGTACAGTTGGAAGAACTAAAATGGAAATGGAGAATGCCAAAATTAGTGGAATCTCTTTTCTTCAGAGGAACAATTTATATTAACTCCTGCTTAGAAGTCAAAGAGGAAGTCAGTTGAGGCAGATGCTTCCAAAATTAAACACTTTGTATCAAGTATTTGGATGAACCATGCCTTCTTCGGTTAATGGCTACAGAATACTGTAATTGTATTTGGGGAAAAGAGGGGAAAGAAAACAATTTGCCCAGTTTCAGATGGACTCTCTAGATGCTTTAGGAAATTATTATTTCCATACAGTGCAGCAAAACAGCCTACAAGATACTTGCTTTCCTTCCAGATCCACATAATTCAAAGCAGAAGACACAGCAGAGCTCTCCAAGACTGGGAAAACTGAACGTATTTATTTTCCACACTCATTAACCTAAATTCTTTCACATCTAACTTCAGACTTAAGTTTCTTCTCAAAGGTTGTTTGCACAACCAAATATATTATCTTGTATCCTTCTACACCTCTTTTTCACCATTACTATCAAATATTTATCTAGAATTTTGGGTATCGTGGACTAGACAAAACTGAGCTACACCCTAAGCTCTCTACTTTTACATACAATGTGTGTGCAACACAGCATCGCACCTTCCTGGCAGGGGAAACGCAGGCAGCAGTCTCCCAACAAAGCTGGTCGGGAACCATGATGCCCAGTATCAGTGTGCCCCATGCACTTCTTAGAAATCCCATTGCAAGGGATATTGGAGAGGAGGCTAAAAGTAGCACTGCTCTCTTTAAATTGGATTAATGATTACAAATGCAGAAGCAGGTATTTTTTTTTCTGGTAGAAGCCACGTAACTTAATTAACAATAGATCACTTAAAGTTATTATATGGCCATAGTGAAAGAAACCAGCTCTGTAATCAAATGAGAATAAAAGAACAGCAGTGTAAAAGAACAGAAAGCAAAGGGAATCAATACACAGAATAAAAGACACAGTATCTGAAGAGTATTGTCATGTCTCTTCAAGGATTGTTGGACCTTCCTCTTCAAGGGCTCACACTCGGTAACATGACCCACTGCTCCAGACCGGGTACACTTATACTATGGATTTTCAGAAGGGCTGTCACGCTTCACCATTAGATAGATGGCTCTCAGAAGGTTCACAATCCATACTTTCTGCCATCTATCTTTCCACACCCTTGTTTTTCCTGGCATGTGACATGGAACAGGCTGCCTTTTTTTAAGGTGTCAAACATGCCAAGAGCTGGAATGTTTTCAGTGTTGTATTTTTAACCGTGTCTAAAACTAGAAACGAAAAGGAAGAGATTTAATTCAGTGTAAACATTCCCTACAGCCCATTTTCAGCAAGGGACTATGTCCAGCGCCAGCCACGGTCATGCTCCGCCGTCGGGAGAGCTGAGACCGTCCTCTTCCCCAGGTCTCCTTTCTGCAAAATCCACTTCAGCGCTATCGCTGCTGGCACCTTCCCTGCTTTTACGGTGTGACCCAGTGCCTCTCGCGCGGTGAACATCCCGTCCTCCCGCACAGCCAGGGAGCGGGGAAAGGAGTAAAGCCCATCACCGGGGCAACTCGCCCCGCTGCCGACGGCGCGGAACGTCCGCGACCCGGGGCAGCCCAGCGCCGGCAGCGCCGGCGGCACCGGCGGGCGGGAGCGGCAGCTCCGCAGCCCGGGGGAGGTCG